>SZWC01002331.1:40191-89785 GCA_023375785.1 Penium margaritaceum | reverse complement strand
CCCCCCCCCCCCCCCCCCCCCGCAGTGGAATCCACAAAGGGAACATGTACGGACCAGAGGATGGGTCAAAGTAGGCGCGACTCCCATAGGAAGGTGGCCAGCCCCAACTGAGGCGCAACTAGGACGTAACTAGGGCGTAACTAGGGCGTAACTAGGGTACAACTGAGGCGCAACTAGGGCGCACCTAGGACGTAACTACGGCATAACTAGGGCACAACTATGGCATGATTGAGGCATAACTTGGGCACAACTAGGGCGAAACTAGGGCACAACTAGAGCCCAACCATTACACAACCAGGGTATAAAGAGGACGCAACTCGGGTGCAACTTGGGCGCAACTAGGGCGGAACAAGAGCGAAACTAAGGCGCAACTAGGTCAAAACTGGGGTGCGACTAGGCTTGAACTAGGGTGCAACTAAGACGCAAGTAGGCCTCAACTAGGCCACAACTAAGGCCTAACTAGGGTGCAACTACGGCACAACTAGGGCACAACTAGTGTGCAACTAGTGCATAAGTAGAGCACCACGAGAGCGCAACAAGGGCGTAACTAGGGCCGATCTTGGCGCAAATAGGGTGCAACAAGGGTATATCTTGGACGCAACTATGGCGCAACTAGGACGCAACTAGGGCACCACAAGGCGCAACTAGGACGCAAGTAGGGTGCAATTGGGACACAACGGGTACACAACTAGGGCACAACCAGGGCATAATCGGGGCGCAAGTAGGGCCAAGTAGGGCCTATCTAGGGCGCAACTAGGGCGTAAATAGGGCACAACTGGGATGTAACTAGGCTGTACAAAGGGAAAAACTAGGGCGCAATTAGGGCATAACTAGGGTGCAACTAGGGCCAAACTAGTGCGCAACTAGGGTGCAACTAGGGTACAACTAGGGTGTAATGAGGGTGCAACGAGGGTGCAACTTGGGCGCAAATTGGGTACAACTAAGGCATAACTAGGGCAAAAGTAGGACACAACTAGGGCACAGCTAGGGTACAACAAGGGTACAATAAGCCAGCGCCTACCCCTGCCTTGCCACCTTGTCCTCGCCGGACTCCCTGTGCCGTCACTAGCAGCCTGGCGCACCAGGTCTACACCCATGCTCCTGGTGGCATACTCCGGCCCCGTAAGCCGGCGCCTCCCCAGGTTCTCGTATCAGGGCCCCCCTTCCGGCCACGAGCACACCCGTTGACACATCTTCCTCCCCTCACACTGTTGTGAGCGGTGAGCCCGGGATCAAGGTCCTTGGGCTAACACCCCTTGGCCTCGTTGCTTAGAGTATTCATCCAGGCTCGGCCGTGGGCTATCCTCTCATCTCCTAGGAGCATCATTGTGCAGTCTCTGCCACCCTGGTCCAGGCTCCTACAGGACTTTGCATCACCCGTGTGCTGACGGCACTGCCTTTCCCACGGACACCCGACCCACAGAGCCTCCGTGAGGCCCATGCCGCTTCCGAAGCAGACCAATGGGAGGCTGCCTGTCAGGAGGAGCTGGCTTCCATCGACGAGCACACAGTGTACGAGCTCGTGGAGCTTCCCCCCGGCCGCAAGTCCATCGGGGCAAAGTGGGTTTTTTGCCAGAAATGGAAGCCTAATGGCACTCTGAATAAGTACAAGACCGGTCCCATCGCCAAGGGCTTCTCCAAGGTCACTAGAGTTGACTATAACCAGGTCTTGTCTCTGGTCGGCCGCTTCACCACAGCCGGGCGCTCTTCAGCCTAGTCGCACAGCATGGTTGAGAGCTCCACCAGATGGACATGAGCAACGCCTATCTTCACTAAGCTCTCCATGGTGAGGAGCTCTACATGCTCCAGCCCCCTTGTTTTGAGGACAAGACGGGCCGAGTGTGGCAACTACGAAAGGTCTTGCATGGCTTCAAGTAGTCTTCTTGGTACTGGAACATCGACATCAACCGTACCCTTCTGAAGGACGGATTTGTCCGCAACACCATTGACCCGGCAGTTTTCATTACCCCTCCTGGGACACCCTTTGCTGCGATCCTCATCTACGTGGACTACCTACTCAGCGTGTCTCCCGACCTTGCCACGGGTGAAGGAGTTGCTGAAGGTGACCTACAAGATGAAGGATATGGGGCCGGCAAAGGTGTTTCTCGGCATGGAGATTGAGCTGGATCTCGCAAACGGCATCATGCGGGTACATCAAACATCGTACGTTCAGATGATAGCTGACTGCTTTGCCAACCTCCTGACAATTGTCCCCAGCGCCTCCACCTTGATGACCCCAAATGGGCAAGCAAAGCTAAGGCTATTGAAACCAGCACCCTGGGTGCAACGGTGGACATCACAGGCTTCATTCCAGTTGGACCTTGATGGAGCCGTCTGCGTGTTGCGGTGTGTGGTCACCACTCCATGCGGAGGCCTCACTTTCCGGTGCCAGCCGTCCGTGGTTGTCGTGGGTCACACTGACAATGACTGGGCATGGAGCCTGGATGGGAAGAGCCGCACTGGTTGGATCTTTCTCATCAGGGGCACGGTAGAATTGTGGCGAAGTGGGAAGCAAGGGTGTGTCGCAAGCAGCACAACAGAGGCATAGTATGTGGCTTTGGGTGCTAGCGCATGTGAAATGGTGTGGTTGCGTTGCTTGCTGGGTGAATTGCATCAGTTTGTATTGTCCATCACCTTGCATTGTGACAACGAGAGTCCCGCTGTGGTTGTCGACAATGATGGTGTCGACCATGCATACACAAAGCACATCAATGTTGAGTATCACTATCTACGGTCCTTGTCGCATGAGGGTAGCATCCACATTGTGTGGGTCAAGACTATGAAGCAGTTGGTTGACTTCCTCACCAAGGCGCTCAAGTGTAATTCATTCAAGAAGGCTGCGAGTATGGTTGGATTACTTCCCTGAATGCATGTGTTGTGATTCTTCTGCTTGCATGAGTTCCCGTTGCTCATCCTCTTTACACATGTAATCCGTCTCCTTTCGCTCTTGCACTGAGTGCTGGGCTGGGGAGCATGGGGGAGTATTACCTCTGCATGTTCATATACACTAAAGGCCTTGAATAATGAAGGAGTGTTGCCTGCCTCACTGACTCACTGACTCGTATTGTGACCTCTCGGCTGGTGTACATGCTCGTGTGGACGACTGACTAGATAGACTCTGATGCCAACGTGATGCTGTCAGGTGGAGTGGACGTGTTGCCGTGAAGCCAAGTCGTGCTTCTGACACTACGCCCTCAGAAAGCCATCTCCATTGGCAGCAACCCTCGCCTGTGTCGTCATGAGTAGAAATAGACAGCTCTCAGGTGTAGTGCAGCATGCGACCAAGTTTGGGTGGCCGTAACTCCACGTAGCTATTTTTCTTGCTGATTCTGACTGCACAACTGTGTTTGCAGCGTGGTTGTATTGGTATGGTCCAGTTTTTAGGCAGAACGGACAACGTCCGGGTTTTGGGCTGTTTGGTGTCTGTGAAGGCTCACTCAGGAAATTCTGCCAGACAATACAATGCTAGGATTTACCTGGTTGGCTGGTTTTCTAAATAACAAGCCTCATAGAGCTGAGGTGAAGCATTAACTGAGAGGGGTCTCATTCACTTGCTCATTCTTCACTCCTAATCAGTCATTGCTTCATTCTAGCTACAGTTTAGATGCTAATTCTGGCGCATGTATATCTGAGTAACAAACCAGAGCTCTTAGGCTTGGACTCTAGTGGAGCAGACTAAGGGAGCAGCAGAGCCGCTGTCTCTTTGCCTTGGCGACAGCGGCAAGCAACAAGCGTGAGTTTCTACAAGCTGCACCAACAATGCCCCAACCTGCGCATGAGGTAGTTTCTATTTCTAGGGGGAGACTAGGGTGCAACTAGGATGCAACGAGGACGCAGAGGGTGCATCTATTGTGAAACAAGGGCACAATAAGGACACAACGAATTCACAACTAAGACACGAATAGGGGAAACTGTGGTCCAACTATGGTACAACTAGGGTGCAACTTAGGTGCAACTGGGACGGAAGTAGGACGTAACTAGGGCGTAACTAGGACACAAATAGGGTGAAATTGAGGCGTTACTAGGACGCAACTAAGGTTCAAGTAGGCACAACTAGGACCCAACTATGGCACAACAAGGGCACAACTAGGGAAAAACCGGGGCGTGACTTGGGCGCAAACTAGGAAACATGAAGAGCGCAACTAAGGCATCACTAGGACAATAGTCGGGCACAACAAGGTTGCAACTACGGTGCAACTAGGGAGCAACTAGGACGCAAGTAGGCCACACCTAGGCTGCAACTAGGGCACAACTACGGTGAAACTAGGACACAATCATGGCACAAGTAGGGTACACTTAGTGCGCAACTTAAGTGCAACCAGGATGCCAAAAGGGCGCAATTAGGGTGCAATTATGGCGGAACTCAGGCGCAACTAGGGCACAACAAGGGCACAACCAGAAAGCAACTAAGGTGCAGCTAGCGTGCAACCACGGTGTAGCTTGGACACAACTAGGGTGTAACTAGGTAGCAACAACGGTGCAACTAGGACACAACTAGGGTGTAACTAGGTAGCAACAACGGTGCAACTAGGACGCAACTAGGGCTCAACTTTGGCACAACTAGTGCGCAACTAGGGACTATTAGGGTGAAGCTAGGGTGCAACAAGGGTGTAACTAAGGTGTAACCAGGGTGTAACTAAGGCATAACCAAGATGCAACAAGGGCGCAACAAAGGTGCAACTAGGGTGCAGCTAGGGTACAATGAGGGAACTAGGGAGCAACCAGGGCACAACTAAGGCACACCTAGGTCACCACTGCGGTGCAACTAGTGTACAACTAGGGCGCAACTGGGGCCTAACTAGGGCGGACTAGGGCGCAACTAGGATGCAACTAGGGTGCAACTAGGGTGTAGCTAGGACGCAACTAGGGCACAACTAGGGCACAAGTAGGATGTAACAGTGGTGCAATTAGTATGCAACTAGGGTGCAACTAGGACGCAACTACGGCACAAATTTGGTACAACTAGGGCACAACTATGGAGAGGTTAGGGCACAAACATGGTGCAATTATGACACGACTAAGACGTAACTACGGCACAAGTAGGTCAAAACTAGAGCGCAACTAGGACACAACTATAGTGCAAATAGGAAGCAACCAGGGCGCAACTGTGGAACAACTTGGGTGCAACAATAGGACAACTACAACACAAATAGGGTACAAACAGTGTGAAACAAGGGTGCAACTATGGTGCAACTAGGATGCAACAAGGGTGCAAGTAGGGCACAAATAGTGGACAGCTTGGACACAACAAGGGCACAAGTAGGGCACAACTAGGATGCAACTAGGGTGCACCTAGGACACAACTAGGATGCAACTTGGTTGCAACTTAGCTGCAACTAGGACGCAACTAGGACGCAACTAGGGTGCAACTAGGGAACAACAAGGGCATAACTGGGGTATAACTTGGATGCAAACAGGGTGCAACTAAGGCATAAATAGGTCAAACTTGGACACACTAGGAAAAACTTGGAGGTAACTGCACTACAACTAGGATGCAGCTTTGGCGCAACTAGGGCATAACTAGGGCAAAACTAGGGTGCAACTAAGACGTAACCATAGTACAACTAGGGTACAACTATGGCACAACTATGGCGGAACAAAGGTGTAACTGGGCCTCAACGAGAGTGCAACTAGGGTGCAATTAGGTTGCAATTGGGACACAACTAGGCCACAAATAGGGCACAACAAGGGAGCAACTAAGAGCGCAGCAACGGTACAACTACGGCACAACTAGTGTGCAACTAGGGTGCACCTATGGCGCAACTAGGGCACAACCAGGGCCCAACTACGGTGTAACTAGGGAACAACTAGAGTGAAACTTGGATACAACTAGGGAACATCTAGGACGCAACTACAATGCAACTAGGGCGCAACTAGGATGCACCCCTTGTTACACCCCAGTTGTACCTTAGTTGCACCCTAGTTGTTCCCTTGTTGTACCCTTGTTGCACTCTATTTATGCCCTACTTGCACCCTAGTTACGTTCTAGTGGTTTCCTAGTTGTACCCTAGATACAGTGTAGTTATTCCCTAGTTAATCCCTTGTTTTTCCCTAGTTGTGTTCAAGTTTCTCCCTCGTTCAGCCATACTTGTACCCTAGTTGCAACCTAGTTGCACCCTAGATGCATCCTAGTTAGGCACTAGTTGCGCACTAATTTCTCCCTAGTTGCGCCCTAGTTGTGCTTTAGTTGCACCTAATAACGGACTAGTTGAATACTAGTTGCATCGCACCCTAGATGCGATCTATATGTGGCCTCATTACGTCCTAGTTCTACCCTAGATGTGCTCTATATCTGGCCTAGATGCATCCTATTTGTGTCCTAGTTGTGCTCTACTTGTAACCTAATTGCTCCCTAGTTGTGGCCTAGTTACAACCTATATGCATCCTAGTTGCGCCCTAGTTGCCCGCTAGTCACTTTGTAGTTGCGTCCTAGTTCTGGCTATTTGTGCCCTAGTTGTGCCTTTTGTGCCCTATTTGTGCCCTACTTGCACCCTAGTTACATCTAAGTTGTGCCCTAGTTGCGCCTCAGCTGCGCCCTAGTTGCACCCTAGTTGCATCCTAGTTGCGCCGTAATTGAACCCTCGTTCCGTCCTGGTTGTGCCCTATTTGTATCCTAGTTGTACCCTAGTTGTGCCCTAGTTTTGTCCTAGTTGCATGCTATTTGTGTCCAAATTGTGCCCTAGTTTCACCCTCATTGCGCCCTAGTTGCTTCATAGTTGCACCCTAGCTATAACCTAGATGTGTCTTGGTTGCAACCTACTTGTATCCTAGTTGCACCCTAGTTGCATCCTAGTTGCGCCCTGGTTGCATCCTAGTTGTGCCCTAGTTGTGCCATAGTTCAGACCTAGTTGTGCCCTGGTTCCTTCCTAGTGACACCCTAGTAATGCCCTAGATGTACCCTAGTTGCACCCTAATTACGCCCTAGTTGAACCCTAGTAGCTTCCTAGTCAAAGCCTACTTGGACCTAGTTGCACCGTAGTTACCCCCCATTTTCTCCCCAATTCCGACCTAGTTTTGCCCTAGTGGTACCCTACTTACACTCTAGTTGCACCCTAGTCGCTCCCTTGTTGTGTGTTTGGTGAACTCCAGTTCCAGCCTAGCTGCGCTCTAGTTGTGCCCTAGTTCCACTCTAGTTGCGACCTACTGGTGTTCTAGTTACGACTAAGTTGTGCCCTGCTTTCACCCTAGTTGTGCCCTAGTTGCGCCCTAGTTTTTTCCCTACTCACGCCCTTGATGTGAATTTGTTTTTCCGTAGTTGCGCCATAATTGTGCCCTAGTTGTGCCCAAGTTGCACCCTACTTGTTCCCTACATGCGCCTTAGTTGCACCATGGTTGTGGCCTAGTTGCGCCCTAGTTGTACCCTGGGTGCACACTTGTTTCGTCACAGTTGCGTCCTAGTTGCACCGTGGTTACGTCCTTGTTGCGCCCTTGTGACGCCCTAGATGCAACCAAGATGTGCCCTAGTTACCCCTTAGTTGCATCCTAGTTGCGGCTTAATTGTGCCCAAGTTGTGGTTCATTTGCAGGCTAGTTGTGCCCTAGTTGTGCCCTTGCTGGGCCCTAGTTGTGCCCTTGTTGCACCCTAGTTGAGCCCTAGCTCTACCCTAGTTGTGCCCAAGTTGTTCCCTAGTTGAATCTACTTGCGCCCTAGTTGCGCCTTAGCGGTGTCCTAGTTGTTTCCTTGTTGCGTCCTAATTGTGCCCTAGTTGTGCCCTTGTTTCACCCAAGTTGCACCAGAGTTGCGTCCTGATTCTGCCATAGTTACGCCATAACTATGTCCTAGTTACACCCTAGTTGCGCACTAGTTGTGCCCTGGTTGTAACGTAGTTGCACCCTAGTCACGCCCTAGTTGCGCCCTAGTTGTAGCCCAGATACGTGCTGGTTGAGCTGTAAATATGCCCTAGGTGCGCTAGTTGTACCCTAGTTATGCCATGGTTGCGCCCTGGTTGCGCCCTGGTTGCGCCCTAGTTGCAACCTAGTTGCACCTTAGTTGCACCCTGGTTGCACCCTAGCTGCGCCCAAGTTGCACCCAAGTTGCGTCTTAGATGTGTCCTTGTTGTGCCCTAGTTGTTCTCTAGTTGTACTCTTGTTATGCCCCAGTTTTGTTCTCATGGCGTCCTTGTTTCACCCTAGTTGTGCCCTAGTTGCACCCAAGTTGTGCTTTAGTTGCACCGTAGATGCACCCTAGTTGTCCCCTAATTGTGTTCTACTTGTGCCCCAGTCATTCCATAGTTGTGCCCTAGTTGCGACCTAGTTATGGTCTTGTTGCACCCTAGTTATGTCCTAGTTGCGCCATTATTGCACCCTACTTGCACCCTATTTGCATCCTAGTTGTGTATATTTACGCCTAGTTGCACCCCGGTTGTATCCTAGTTGTGTATATTTACGCCTAGTTGCGCCCCAGTTGCATCGTAGTCACTTCCTAGTAACACCTTAGTTACGACCTAGTTGTGTCCATGTGGAGCCCAAGTAGTGCCCCTGTTGTGCCCTTGTTGAGTCCTAGTTGTATCCTAGTTGCGCCCTAGTCATACCTTAGTTGCACCCTAGTTGTGTCCTAGTTGAGTCCTAGTTGCATCATACATACATTCTACTTGGGTCCTAGTTGCGACCTAGTTGTGCCCAAGTTGCACCCTAGTTGCACCCTAGTTGTACCCTAGTTGCACCTTTGTTGTGCCCTAGTTGTGTCAAAGTTGCGCCGTAGTTGTGCCCTAGATGTGCCTAAGTTATGCCCTAGTTACAACCTAGTTTCAGCCTAGTTGTACCCTAGTTGCATCCTAAATGCACCTTAGTTAGGCCCTAGTTACTCCCTAGTTGTGCCCTAGTTATGTCTCAGTTGTGTCCCAGTAATGCTCCAATTGCTTCCAATGTGTGCCCTAGTTACATCCTAGTTGTGTCCTAGATGCACCCTAGTTGCACCCGAGTAGCATCTTAGTTGCGCCCTAGTTGCGCTTTATCTGCATCCTAGTCCTGCCCTAGCTGCACCCTTGTTGGGCCCAAGTTGCACCCTAGTTGCATCTTGTTTGCACCGTGGTTGTACCCTAGTTGCGCCCTACTTCCGCCTCATGGTGCTCTAGTTATGCGCTAATTGCACCGTATGTGAGTCTGAGTTGCGTCCTAGTTATGGCCTATTTCATCCCTAGTTGCATCCAAGTTGTGCCCTAGTTGTGTCCTAGTTACACGCTAATTTTGCCCTAGATGCACCCAAGTTGCGACCTATTTCCACCCTAACTGCACCTTAGTTGTGCAATAGTTTCACCCTAGTTGCACAATAGTTGTGCACTAGTTGTGTCCTACTTGCGGAGTGGTTGCGCCCTGGTTGGACCCTATTTGCACCCTTGTTGCGGCCTAGATGCGGCCTACTTGCACCCTAACTGTGATCTTGTTGTGGTCTAGTTGTGCCCTTGTTGCGCCCTAGTCACGTCCTAGTTGTACCCCATGTTCACCCTAGTTGCACCTCAGTTGCGTCTTAGTTGCACTGTAGTTGTTCCCTAGTTGTGCCTACTTGCGCCCTGGTTACGCCTAGCTGTGCCCTAGTTGCACCCTATTTGCACCCTAGTTGAGTCCTAATTGCTCCCAAGTTGCATCCTAGTTGTGCCCAATTTGCGCCCCTAGTTGCACGCCAGTTGCGTCCTAGTTGCACCATAGTTTCTTCCCATTTGCTCTCTAGTTGAACCATAGTTGCACCCTTGTTGCACCGTATTTGAGCCCTAGTTGTGCCCAAGTTCTGCCCTAGATGCAATTCTGCACCCTAGTTGCACCATAGTTGTGCCTTAGTTGTGCTCTAGCTGCACCCTTGTTGTGTCCTAGTTGCACCCTCGTTAGGCTCTAATTGCGCCCAAACTTTGCTCTAGCTGTACCCTAGTTGTATCCTAGTTATGTTCCTGTTGCACTCTAGTTGTGCCCTATTTGCTCCCAGTCCGGCCCTAGTTACACACTAGTTACGCCCTCGTTTTATCCTAGTTGTGTCCTAGTTACACCCTAGTTGCACCATAGTTACGCCCTTAATGCATCGTTGTTGGGCCCTAGTTGTGCCCTAGTTGGGCCTTAGCTGCATCCTAGTGGTGGCCAAGCTATGCCTTAGTTGCGCCCAAGTTGCATCCTAGTTTCATCCTAGTAGTACCGTAGTTGTCCCTAATTGTGCCCTACTTGTGCCTAGTTGCATCCTACTTGCGCCCTAGTTGTGCCCTAGTTGCGCTCGAGTTGTATCACAGTTGTACCCTAGTTTCACCCTAGTTGCACCCTTGTTGCACCCTAGTTGTTCCCTAGCTGCACAACTCCATACAACGCCATACAACTCCATAGAACTTGTTACGGCTGAGTACAACTCCGTGCAGCTTCACATAACTTTATACAACCCTGTATTACTCTGTACATCTCTGTACAAGTCCGTTCAACTCCGTACAACTCTTTACAACTCTGGACAACTCCATACAACTCCATACAACATTGTACAACCCCGTACAGCTCAATACAACTCCGCACACCTCCGTTCAACTCCGTACAACTCCATAAACATCCGTATAGCTCCGTACAACTCTATACACCTGTGTACAACTCCAAAGAATTCTGTAAAACTCCACAACACTCCATGTAACCGTGTATAGCTCCGTACAACTCTGTACAACTCCATACAACCTCGTACAGCTCCTTACACCCCCGTACAACTCTTTACAACTCCATTGAACTCTGTACAACTCTTTGCAATTACATGTATATTTGTATAACTTCTTAGAATCCCTTGCAGCTTTGTACAACTCTGTACAATTCCGTACAAATTTGTGTAACTCTTAACAACTCTGAAACTCTGGACACAAGCCCGTATGACTTTGTAAGAAACCATACAACTTTGTACACCATTGAACAACTCCATACAACTCCGTACAACTCCGGAGAACTCCCCACAACTTTGTGCAACTCCAAACAAATCTGTACAACTTTGTACAACTCAATACTGCTATGTCCAACTCCGTAAAATTCTGTTCAACTCCATGAAATGCGTTTAGCTCAAAACAGCTCCATAAACTCTATGAAACTCTTTAAAACTCCGTATAGTTATGTACAACTCTGTACGATTCCGTACGACTCTGTACCACTCCGTGCAACCCTCGCCATAGGACCTAGTATAGGCAGGACTTGGACTTAAGGCACAGCAATTTCATTATTCAAATTAATCCTTGTGGTTCCTTGGGCTCTGCCCCTCTTGCTCCTTTCCTTCATCATCTATCATGCATCAATCATCATCTCTATCATGCAGCTTCACTGTCAACTCTCCGCTCGTCACTTACACATTCATCCTAGCTCCTTGTTCACATCTCATCAATCAACTTGCAATCAATTCTCCATTCCAGCAATCATCCCTATCAGTTTTCTGTTCATCTTAGGAAAAAAACACTGCCATTTCCTCAAAGCTTCCACTGCAGTGCGGCTTGGGCTCACAGCTCATCCATTGGTTCAACTCAGCAAGCCTGTATTGTTGTCTTCAGTTCTTGAACTGCACATCAAATGTATTTTGAATGTTTTTTTAATGTATTCCGAGCACAGCTCAGTCACTTCCACTCTATCGCACTGCTCGTATCAGCCATTCTTCAGCCTCGGTAACTTGAGAATTTCTTCTGCCACAGTTTCCACAATCATCCCTAGTCGTCTGGCACATACAACAGACCATCAAAATTCTTGACACGTACAACTCCGTACAACTTTGTACCAATCTGTACAAACTCGTACTGCTCCGTACAACTCTCTACAATCCCGTAAAACTCTGCACAACTCTGTACAACCCTCTACAGCTTTGTGAAACTCGGTACAACTACATGCAACTCCATACAACTCCGTGCAACTCCTTACAATGCTGTACAACTCTGTGCAGCTCCATAAAATGCCGCAAAACCTTGTAAAACTCTGTACAGTTCCGTAAAACTCCTTAAAACTCTGGACAAGCCTGTACAACCACGTACAACTCCTTACAGGTCCATACAGTCCTGTACAACTCCATACAAGTAATTACTCCAAACAACTCCCTGTAACTCCGCACAACTCTGTGTGACTCCGAAAAAATCTGTAAGAATCCGTACAAATCAAAAAAAAAATGTATTACTCTTTACAACTCCATACAAATCCAACAACTCTGTATGACTTCGTACACTTCTGCACAACTCCGTATGACTCTCTACATTTCAGTACAACTCCGTAAACCTCCTAGCAGCTTTGTACAAGTATGTGCAAATCCATACAACTCTGTTCAATTCCATAGAACTCCATACAGTATTGTACAACTCCATACAACTCTGTACAGCTCCGTACACATCTGTACAACTCGATACAGCACCGTATTATCTTTGTACAACTCTGTAAGATTCTATAGTATTCTTTTCAACTCTGTAAAACCCCGTACAACTCCATACAACTCTGTTTAACCATGCACAACTCCGTACAGCTCCATACAGCTTTGTACAAATGCATACACCTGTGTACCACTCCTTACAACTCCATGCATTTCCGTACAACTTCGTAAAACTCCATCAACATCCGTACAATTCATTACGAACCCGTGTAACTTTGTACAACTTCGTACAAATTTCTACAAGTGTATGCAACTCCGTACAACTTAGTACAAGTCGGCACAACTCCGTAGACCTTCGTACAACTCCATACAACTCTGTACAATCCGGGAAAAATCTATACAGCTCCATACAACTGCATACAACTCCATACAACTCTTGATATCTCTGTACAATTACGTACAACTCCATAAATCTATGTACAACTCCATAAAACCCCGTACAAGGCAACTAGGACGCAACTAGGATGCAACTAGGGTGCAAGGAGGGTGTAACAAGGGAGCAACTAGGGCGCAAATAAGGCACAACTAGGGCGTAACTAGTACACAAGTAGGACGGAAATAGGGCGCAGGTAGGGCGCAACTAGGGTACAACTAGGTCGCAGCAATGGTGTAAGTAGGATTCGACTAGGACACAACTAGGACACAACAGAGGCGTGACTAGGGCATAACTGAGGCCCGACTAGGGCACATCTAGGGCACAACTAGGGCCCAAATAGGGTACAACTTGGGGGCAACTTGGTGCAACTTGGGCACAACTAGGCACAACTAGGGTGCAAGTGCAGCGTACCTAGGGGTGTAACTAGGACACAACGAGGGGCAAATAGGGTGCAAATAGGGTAAAACTAGGGTGCAACTAGGCATGACAAGGATGTAATGAGGTTGCAATAAGGGCACAACTATGGCGCCACTAGGCTACAACTAGAGCGCAACCAGTGTGCAGCCAGGGTGCACCTAGGATGCAACTAGGCCACAACTTGGGCACAACTAGGGAACAACTAAGGCGCAACTACCCTACAAATTAGGGCACAACTAGGGCGTAACTAGGGCGCACCTATGGAACATTTATTGTGCAACCATGGCAAAACTAGGACGCAACTAGGGCATAACCTGGGTGTAAATAGAGTGCGACTAGGACGTAACTAGGAAACAAATAGGACACAACAAGGGTGAAACTATGACGCTACTAGGTACAACTAGGTCACAAATTTGGTGCAAGTAGGACGGAGCTAGGGTACAACTAGGTCACAACAAGGGTGCAACAAGGGCCCAACTAGGGCACAACTAGGATGCAGCTCAGAAGCAACAAGGACCACAACCAGGACGCAACTAGGAAGGAGCTAGGCGCAAGTAGGGCACAACAAGGGTGCAACTATGGCACAACTAGGATGCAACTAGGATGTACCTTGGATACAACTAGGATGCAGCTAGGGTAAAACTAGGATGTAGCTAGGTCACAACTAGGGAAAAGCTAGGACGCAGCTAGGGTACAACTAGGATACAACGTGGGCGCAACTAGGGTGCAATAAGGGCACAACAATGGCGCAACTACGGAAAAACTAGGACATAACTGAGGCGCAACTTGGGAGCAACAAGGGCACAACTAGGATGCATCTAGGGCACAGCTAGGGTGCAACTAAGGCAAAACAAGGATGAAACTAGGGCGTAATCATGGCCTAACTATGGCGTAGTTTGAGTGCAACCAAGGTGTAACTAGGCTGCAACAAGGGCACAACTAGGCCAAACCTACAGCATAACTTGGGTACAACAAAAGCACGACTTGGGTGCAATTAGGCCTCAACTAGGATGCAACTAGGGTGCAACTAGGAGGCAAGTTGGGCAAAGCTAGGATGCAACTGCGCCGCAAATTTGATATAACAAGGGGAAAACTAGTGCGCAACTAAGGTGCAACTTGGGCGCAACTTCGGTGTAACTAAAGCACAACTAGGGTGCAACTAGGGCAAAAGTAGGACGCAACCAGGGCACAACTAGGGTGCAACAAGGGCCCAACTAGGGCGCAACCAGGGCACAACTATGGCACAACTAGGGCGTAACTAGGGCACAATTAGGGTGCAAGTAGGGCACAACTTTGCCCACTAGGGAGTAATGAAGGTGCAACTAGGGCGTAGCTTTGTCGCAGCTAGGGCACCGCTAGGGCGCAACTAGGGTGCAACTAGGGCACAACTAGGGTGCAACTAGATCGCAAATGGGGCACGAAAAGGGCTCAACTAGGTCAAACTGGGGTATAGATATGGCATAACTAGGGTGCAACTAGGACGCAACTAGGGTGTATCTACGCGACAGTCAGGTTATAGCTAGGGAACAACTAGGGCGCAACTAGGGCTCAATTAGAAAACAACAAAGTTGTAACAAGGGTGCAACCACGGTGCAACTAGGGAGAAGCTAGGATGCAATTAGGGCACAACTAGGCTGCAGCTAGGGCCTTAGATGCATCCTATTTTCACCCTATTTGCGCCCTAGTTGTGCCCAAGTTGTGTTCCAGGTTCAAACTTGTTGCATCCTAGCTGTGCCCGAGTCGCACTCTAGTTGAGTACTTGTCATACCCTAGTTGTGCCTTTGTTGCACCCTAGCCACCTCCTAGTTGTGCCATTGGTGTGGCCTAGGCACATGTCGGTTACATCCTAGTCACACATGTGCATAGCCTCGGGGTGCGATTTGCACTAATCTGGTCAGTTGTGCTAACAATATCGACACCCATGGCCCATGAATCTAGTAGGTCAGAGTCTAATGAAAACACATGTTTAGTCTTTGAGAGATGGTAGATCTCATATGTTGCCTCTCCGCGATTTCTTTGCACATGAACCACGCATTCACTACTCATGTTGCGATTGCCTTTTAAATCAGCTTCTTGTAGTTTTCTCAAGGAAAACATTCTCCACTTCACGTGCTACATGATCTCTACACGTCAATTAGGGCTGTGCCACAACATGCATCCCACAACCATTGTTGATGGATACACTGACAGATGCTACGCCCATGACATTTATGCTCACAGTCGCACATAGATTTTTCTTGTTGGCAGCATAGTGATCTCATCGAAGAGCAGTAAGCAAGAATTTCACGTGTAATTCATGTGAGGAAGATTACATTGCACTCGATGCAGGTACATGTGAAAGTGTGTGGTTTTGCCACATATCGCAGTGGCTTGGGGCGTACATTCTCTACATAAATCTACACTGGCTAAAACCAAAGTACCAAATCCATCACCGAGCATGATGGCATGAACCATACATGTGCAAAGACTATCCATGTTGAAAATCATTTTCCCCATGAGGGTATTGCATCTGGTGATGTTAGGATTTCTTATGGAAGGCCTCCGTAGAGCCATCATCAAACCTAGAGTTTATGCTGTCGAGCTAACATAATTGCGTGATGTTCCAAATCGATGTGTCCACATCTAATGTCTTTTATCCTCTTGGGAATCTCTTGTATGGTGATACGCCTTTCATGTGCCGCTCTTCCACCTCTGCGTACACACCTACGTACGATCGTCTCATTTTTGGGTCACAGGAATGTGCTCTTGTTGTGCAAGTCATTTTAGGTTCATCATGACCTCTAGAATTACTCCACCCGTTTGCGGGCAATTGAACAATGCGGGAACCATTGACAGTGATATGGTAGCAAGCGGAGATGAGACATCTCATGTGAACCAGCATCAGCTTGCACAGGATAGATTTCTCTCACCAGCACAGGTGACAGTTGATGATCACCTCAGTGAAGTTGCAAATTCTCCTTGCGTGAATGATGATTTATCTGACACACGATGATGGATGCGGATCAATGGTAGCAAGCGTGCATGGCACAGTCTCCACATGACAGCTTCTTGATTCATTTTTTGTATGGTTACGGTGGTGGGAAATGGCATGATGGATGTTCCTAGCGTGAATGCTATTGAATGTTCCCAAA
This sequence comes from Penium margaritaceum, assembly GCA_023375785.1. Taxonomy (NCBI): domain Eukaryota; kingdom Viridiplantae; phylum Streptophyta; class Zygnematophyceae; order Desmidiales; family Peniaceae; genus Penium; species Penium margaritaceum. The sequence goes on along the minus strand of SZWC01002331.1, from coordinate 73,522 downwards.
AGCACACTAAAGAGTAGAAATTGTGATTTTTTGAAGGGAAACATTTTAATTCCAGGGTGCGCTGGTCAACCCCACAATTGCAAGTGAGCTTGCCACTCACTGAAATGCAAGGGAGAACTTATCGTCCCTGCCTACTTGATTCTCACTCACTTCATCATTTATGTTCAATTCCGTTGGAAGACGTCCGAGGTGGGGGCAAGTCTAGGCAGGGAATCCCAAGCTTTCTGGCATAAGGACAAGCCATGTGCGAGCTCTTTCAAATTCTATGAAATTTGGCACCTACAGCGAGGCAGCAAGCAGATGAAATAGGGAAAAGACAACCTAAGGTTGGCCTAAAGTTGACAAAAAAATACAGCGTCCTGCCGGCAACTCAAATAGTCCTCTGGGTTGTGGGTTTTAGTTGTTTTTGCTGTTGTCGCTTGGGTCAAACTGTAGCGGGACCCCAGTAATCACATGGCAACCGAATGTGACTAATAGTCCTCCAAGGAAAAATCAATGGTACCAAAACCTTGGAAAACAAGTAGTGAGTGGTGGAGTGCCAAGTTTTCAGAGGGCTTCATCTCAATCAGTAGATACAGCCTAAAACTAGACTCAAAATTCCATTCACAACTAGGGAGTTCCAGGGTGTTTTTTTCCTCCTGGAGTGGAGGAAGCAGAAGCATGCCGAAAGTCCTTGTGCTTATGAAAACCTGAAAAGCCATTTTTTGGATCGTGCGTGTTGACAAGATCACAGACATACAAGAATCATTCCTGTCATCATTCTCATCAGTGAGGTTGCAGGTGGTAACTCGATAAATGCGAAGCTGGTGCAGTGGTACTTAGAGTGGGGGTTGTCACTGACTGTTGTGATGTTGTCAGTCATACACCGTTGTACAGTTGGTTGTGACCACTCGGCCGTGTCCATGCTCGTGCAGATCCTTGAGGCGGACCCAGCTGGAGACAGAGTTCCCTGAGGTGATGCTCCACCCGCTGGAGGCAGCCTGGCAGCCTACCCAGTGTACCAGAGGGCTCCCACAGCCTACGGACTACGTTTGGAGGTCTTTAGGATTTTCTCGATGGACAGCCCTGCCAGGCTGATTTACATGTTTCTTTTCTTACACTCTCCGGCTGTTCCCGGACGTAGGCGTGTGACCAGTTGTTGTGTTTGTCTTTTCGTCGTGCATCTGTAGGATCAGACGGCGCTCCGTTTGGACGCTTGTGCGCAGAATTATGGCCAAAACAGTGGTTTTGGGCCGGTTCAGGTTTGACAGGCACCGCCGTGTGCGCCACCCGCCGTGGGCCACGGCGGCTATTTATGTTGTGGACCTGTCATTTGTTATTCCTCTCTGCATTAACTTCAGTTGAAGCTTGAGATACAAGTGCACGTGTCTCTCCCTACCCTTGCTGTCCCTTGCATGACCTGTGTGTCAACCAGCCAGACCCGTGCTATCAGGCTAGCAAGCAGAAAGGCTAGGAAGCTTCCTGGAATCTTCTCATGGTATCAGAGCAGGCGAGCCAGTGCTCGTCGTGCTGCGCAGCAGAGACGCAGCAGCTGCAGCAGCAGTGAGCAGCAGCAGTGGCAGCAGCCCACANCAGCAGCAGCAGGTCCTGGTTGGACCCATCACCACCCTGAGTCGCTTGAAGCGACAAGAGCACGCAGCGACGCATATGCCATCATCCTGATGCGTCAGAAACCGCAACGGCAGGTTCGTACTACAGCTGCAGCGTGTCACAATGGCTTGAGGCCGTTGGAGCCCTTGCGCGCAGCAGCAGCCGGTCCGAGGCCGCCCGTGTGGCGACTTGGAGCCGCAAACCGGGCGAGCAACAGCACCATCAGTGAGCAACAGCAGCAGCGGCGGCCGTGGCCACTCAGGCACCAGAGGCACCAGTACCTTTTGTAGGTGCTGACTCCAGCCGTGCAGCTTCCTAGAAGCCGCACGGACGTGGAGGAGCCGCAGACGCAAATCACGTCAGCCGCCATCCTCTCTTCACCCGCCTGTGCCGGACTCAAATAGCCACTAAAAGTTGTGCGCTATGGCTCGTTGGAAAGCTTAAATCTCAAGCTTTCCATCGCGCCCTTTCTCGCCTCATTTGGAGCTCTGTAGCCTCCAGCATTCACCGTTCCGCATCACTGATTTGAATTCTTCATTTTTTCGGCCTGAGCACAAAATCAGGTCGTTTTGGCCCTTTTCCCCACTTTTTGAAGACGAAAATTTCACCATTGTCTTCAGCATCCTCAGACGCCTCTGTGGTCCAAATTTCGCTTCATTTGGACAACCTTCAATTTTTAGTGGTGAAAATTTAAATTTGTAAATTTTCAGTACTTAGCCGATTTTTTGGTCAGAAGGTCGACTTTTGTCACCGTCCTAAATCGGCAAGAAACGCTGACGGTTCTGCGTTCGGACGACTTTTGCACCGCCTCAGCATGGAGCCGAGCAGCTCCAAGGGCAAGGAGCTGGAGGACACCGTCACGAACGGGGGCCGCAGCCCACGCTCAAAGGCGATTGACTTCCTACTGGTGGAGCAGTCGTCACTCTGCCAGCGCCAGGATGAGCAGTCAGCTACGCTACGACAGATCCGCGATGCCTTGGTCTCTCTGTCTGGGACACCGAGACATCAGCCCAAGAGAGAGAGAGAGGCAACCCCATCGGCCCAGGAGTCTGCTGGCCCCACTGCCGCCCCTGCGCAGAGACGAGAGTCCATGGTCGAGGAGTGTGATCAGGCGCCACCTCCCACTGGGGAGGACGCGCTTCGCCGACTGATGGAGCAGATGAGGAGCCTGCGCATTGAGACACCGGCGCCCAGTCCGAGGGGACAGCAGCAGCAGCAGCAGCAGTAGACCAACCCGCGTCAGGTGTCGGGTGCCGCTGGAGGAGCAGCGTTGATGCCTTTCATGCCCTTCCCACGCCCGCTCCTAGCACCACCAGAGGTCGAGCTCCCCACGGAACGACGACCCAAGGACTTTGAGACTTCCCCGCCTCGCTACGACAGCAAGGCGGGGTTTGACTGTTGGGAGGTGCTGTTTCAGGTATGGGTAGACTCAGAGGGAGTCTGGCCCTACTACCACAGCCAGTACCAGACGGCTGATCCGCTCTAGTCCCAGACGGCAGCGCGTGCCATGCGTGGATTGCTGTACGCAGTTCCACAGGAGACAGTGGTAGACTTCCGCCCCTTCTTGGACGCGCCTGGGACAGGAGCAGGCGCAGACCCGCGCCGCAGCTGGGAGCTGGCGCTGACCCTTTTTGCAGCAGAGACTCACGCGACCCGGTCAGCGCGCCTTCGCGAGTTCCACTCCCTTCATCAGGGATCCTATGAGTCAGCAGTTGATTATTGCTGTCGGGCCATGCGCTTGTACACTCGTCTGGGCACCGGAGGCGGCTCTCAGCTCTGGGCGCTGGACACCATCATGCTGGGAGTGCGCCCCGAGCTCACTGACACCTTCTCCCGCCTCGACCAGGACGTCCTCGCGTCCATGTCCGACACCCTGCAGCTGTTGCCCTGGGCGCAGCGGTACTTCATCCAGGTCGCGACAGCTGACGAGGCAGCCCGCGAGCATCGGCAGGGCGCCATGGCCGCAGCAGCAGTGGGAGCGACGTCCTCTACGCCTTCCACACCGTCGTCCACCTTCACCCCCAACAGCTCCACCTCTGCCTCTCCCACTTCCTCCCCTGCTGCTCCGACAGCCACTGCAGCAGCCGTGAAGGGGAAGAAGGGGAAGAAGAAAAGGGGACCGCAGCAGCCTTCCGGTGGCAACAGACGGGCGGTCCGCTGCCACAACTGCGGCGGACCTCATTGCTACACTGAGTGTCAGCAGGAGCTGGACTGGGCGAGGATCACCTGCGGTCTTCAGGCAGCCCACGAGGAGCGGATCCGCACTGGAGCATCAGCCCGTGCCGCAGCGACCTCGGGGGCAGCACCGGCGGCAGATCCTCCGCCATCCGGGGGGAGTACCACGCCGGACCCGAGGGACCAGACCATCGCGGGGCTACGTCGACTCCTAGCACTTCGCTCACAGGGAGGTGCGAGTGTGCTGTCACAGCCGAGTGGTCCACAGACTGACTGTCCATCTGTGTTTGTGGCACGTGGTCGTACTTGTGGGGGGGCTACGTTGCCTGGTGAGGATGAGTCTGACAGCACAGAGTGGTTGGATGAGTCGCATCGTCGTGCATTGTCCCGCTGTCCTGCCACACCTGCTGAGCGTCCAGCAGAGGCAGCGTGCTCCGTTGCTCGTTGTACTGTGACCACCACAGGTCGTGAGGCGAGTGGCCACTGGATCATTGACTCAGGGGCCACTCACGACATGACCTGCGACCGTACCGCCTTTGTCGTGCTTGGTCCTGTTGGGTCTGTTCGGTCAGTGCGGACAGGTTCTGGACAGTCACTACCTCTTCAGGGGACAGGGGTCGTACGGTTCGATGGTCCGTCTGGTCCCGTGTATCTTTCTGACGTGCTTTTCGTGCCTGATCTCGAGCTCAGCCTGCTCTCTGTCCGTGCCTGCACGAGGATGGGTCTCTCTGTTCACCACTCCATTGATGATGCCACGATCACTGCACTTGACAGTTCCACCGTTGTGTTGCGTGCCTCTGTTGTGGATGACCTGTATCGCATCGTGCGCTGCTCTGCTCCTGACTCTTCCCCTTGCTCATCTACCCGCGTCTTTGTCACGGGGGTGTTGTCTCCTGACCACCAGTGCCTGTTGCATCGGCGCCTGTGTCATGTGAGCACGGACACTGTGTCCAGGCTCATTCGTACACAGCCCGCTCTCGGTCTTGACGCGGCTTCCTTCGAGAAGCCGCCCAAGACCGACTCTCTGTTCTGCGCTCAGGGCAAGATGCATCGATGCACCTACCCTGCCTCCGTCACTCGCGCGCAGCGTCCCCTGGAGCTTGTCCACTCGGACCTCCTCGGACCTCTCCCTGTCGAGTCTGTCGCTGACCGTGGTCGGTATGTTCTTACCCTCACGGATGACTTCACCCGCATGCGGTGGGTCTACTGCCTCCACCACAAGAGTGATGCCGCTCTAGCCGTGCGTTTGTGGCTCGTGATGGCCGAGCGTCAGTCTCGTCACTCCCTCCACACCTTCCGCTCTGACCGCGGCGGTGAGTATCTCTGTGAGCTGACCACTCACTTCGCCGAGCTTGGTATCTGTCACCAGCTCTCGGCCCCTGCTACGCCACAGCAGAACGGTGTGTCCGAGCGCTGGAACCGCACCATCGAGGACGCGGTTCACGCCATGCGCGCTGAGTGCGGTCTCTCGGAGTCCTTCGCCTTCGAGGGCTTCGCCTACATGACATGGGTCTGGAACCGCCTCCCGCATGGTCCCTTGCCGGACCACGTCACATCGTATGAACTGTGGTTCAGTCACCGTGCGGACCTCAGGCTTGCTCGCATCTGGGGTTCCTTGGCCTGTGTCTCGTACACCGAAGACCAGCAGGGGTCCAAGGTCTCTCCGCACGGCCGGATGTGTGCCTTCCTCGGTGTCTCCTCGAGCTCCAAAGCGTGGCGTTTCTGGGATGCGGGTCGCCACCGCATCGTTGAGTCGCGCGACGCGCTGTTTTTTTAGGCACTGTCGTACCGCGACCTGTCTGCCATTCTCACCTAGGCAGCGTCTCATGTTCCCACCTGTGAGGCCTCCCGTCGGATGGGAGAGTCTACCCCACAGGGTGAGTCCGTCCGGGGTGCCTCCGGGGTGGAACCGTTGCTGGCCACCATTGACCCGGCCATCATTGACCCGGCCATCATTGCTGTCGGGCCTGTAGTCTCTACGCCTGCCCCGCTTGTGCCCGCCACGACTGTCTCGCATGCGCCTGCCGCGCCTGCCTCACCCGCACCCACCGTGACTACCTCACCCGCGCCTGCCGCGACTGCCTCGCCCGTACCTACAGCGCCTGCTTCGTCCGCACCTACAGTGCCTGCTTCACCCGCACCTACAGCGCCTGCTTTGCCCGCACCTACAGGGCCTGCTTTGCCCGCACCTGCAGCGCCTGCTTTGCCTGCCAGGGCTGCACCTGCCGCCTCTTCGCCTGCGGCGCCTGCCTCACCCGCGCCCGTCGCGACTGTCTCGCCCGCGCCTGCCGCGACCGTCTCGTCCATGCCTGCAGCGCCTGTTTTGCCCGCGCCTGCCGCGCCTGTCTCGCCCACGCCTGCAGTGTCTCCAGAGACAGCACCTGCCCTCCCTGTGCCAGAACCGTTGGTCAGCTCAGACTTGGGCTACTCCCGTGGACCAGGTGGGCGTCTCCGCCCACTGGCCTCACGAGCACCTTCGACTGCGGTTGCGCCACCCAGACGACGCACGCGCAGCGTGCACAGTGGTGACCCTGGCACAAAGGCTCTCGGCCTAAGTGTCCAAGGCACCTACACGGAGGTGCACCCAGCTTGTCCCATTGGGCACCAGCTGATCGCTGACGAGCACGAAGCTGCACAGGTAGCTGCCGCTGACCTAGTTGCGGTCCGTCCGACCCATGAGGCATGTGTCCTGGCCACCCGGAGCTCCCCTTTGACGGTCCCTGATCCAGACACGTTACAGGAGGCTCTCTCAGGAGAGGATGCTGAGTAGTGGCGGGCCGCATGTGAGGACGAGCTCAGGGCCATCCGGGAGCACGGAGTCTTTGAGCTGGCCGACCGTCCTGAGGGACGGAAGGTCGTGCAGGCCAAGCGGGTCTTCCGCAAGAAGGTGAAGCCTGACGGCTCACTGGACCGCTATAAGGCCCGCTTGACTGCCAAGGGTTCTCTCAGGTTGAGGGGATCGACTTCACTGACACCTTTGCCCCTGTTGGCCGCATGACCACAGCTCGCGCGCTGCTTGGTGTGGTCGCTCACCATGACTGGGAGCTGCACCAGATGGATGTGAACAATGCGTTCCTCCACGGCACCTTGGAGGAGGAGATCTACATGGTCCAGCCACCTGGGTTTGAGGTCGAGGGCAACAAGGTCTGGCGCTTGCGCAAGGCCTTGTATGGCCTGAAGCAGTCGCCCCGGTGCTGGAACCGAGAGATCACTCGCACCCTCACTCAGGCCGAGTACGTCCAGAGTGATGCGGACCCATCACTTTTCATCCGACGGACAGCCGAGCACCTCACTGCCATTCTGGTGTATGTGGACGATCTCCTGATTGATTCTCCTTCACTGGAGGCCGTGAAGGAGGCCAAGGCGGTCCTGCAGGCCGCCTACAGGATGAAGGACCTTGGTCCAGCGGTTGTTTTCCTCGGGATGGAGATTGTGCATGATCGTCGTCGATGGACACTCCTCCTCCATCAGGCACGATATGCACAGGTTGTGGGGGAGCGGTTTGCTGACCTCCTTGGCGCTGTTCCCGCCGCCTCGTCACCCATCACTCCCGATGGGCAGGACGCCCTGAAGGTGACAGACCCAGCCGATCTGGGCGAGACTGTGGACGTGACCCTGCACTTGCGCATCATTGGCTCACTGATGTACTTGGCCACAACCACGCATCCCGGCATTGTGTTCGCTGTCAACCTACTCGCACAGTTCAGACAGTCCCCTCGGGCTCGCGCTCTGCACGCAGCTTTGCGAGTCGTCCGGTACGTGGTCTCCACACCGTATCACGGTCTCTGCTTTCGGAGACAGTGCTCGGTTGTGGTAGATGGCTACACCGACAGCGACTGGGCATGGAGTCCTGATGGACGCAGCCGCACGGGTTACGTGTTCCTGCTTGGTGGCACCGTTGTGTCTTGGCGCAGCGGCAAGCAGGGGTGCATTGCTCGCAGCTCCTCANTGTCCGGGTCCCTGTTGAGCACTCTGTGTTGCACCGGCACGCGTTCTGCACGTGTATGGACATGCGTACCATCGGGTCATGGGGGAGTGTTGTGATGTTGTCAGTCATACACAGTTGTACAGTTGGTTGTGACCACTCGGCCGTGTCCATGCTCGTGCAGATCCTTGAGGCGGACCCAGCTGGAGACAGAGTTCCCTGAGGTGATGCTCCACCCGCTGGAGGCAGCCTGGCAGCCTACCCAGTGTACCAGAGGGCTCCCACAGCCCACGGACTACGTTTGGAGGTCTTCAGGATTTTCTCGGTGGACAGCCCTGCCAGGCTGATTTACATGTTTGTTTTCTTACACTCTCTGGCTGTTCCCGGACGTAGGCGTGTGACCAGTCGTTGTGTCTGTCTTTTCGTCGTGCATCCGTAGGATCAGACGGCGCTCCGTTCGGACGCTTGTGCGCAGAATTATGGCCAAAACAGTGGTTTTGGGCCGGTTCAGGTTTGACAGGCACCGCCGTGTGCGCCGCCCGCCGTGAGCCACGGCGGCCATTTATGTTGTGGACCTGTCATTTGTTATTACTCTCTGCATTAACTTCTGTTGAAGCTTGAGATACAAGTGCACGTGTCTCTCCCTACCCTTGCTGTCCCTTGCATGACCTATGTGTCAACCAGCCAGACCCGTGCTGTCAGGCTAGCAAGCAGAAAGGCTAGGAAGCTTCCTGGAATCTTCTCACTGACACCTCTGAGGATTCTTCCAGGGAAGTTCTTGTACGATGTTGCAACTTTTTGTACGGAAGGCAAGGAATCGCAGCTGTGTAACAGACATCTGGTATTGCATGGGTTGAGGGAAGATGGTCAGGGCATAGAGGTAGACAGATATGAATCTCAGCCTAACAAGGGGTTGCGTTGAACATATGCTCCTGGACCAGAAGAGATTCATCACAGAACATTGAGGTGACTTCAAAATCCCCTACGCTTCCACTTCTAACTGTCCACTACCTACATCAATGGACCCTGTGCACTAAGGTGTGCAGAGTGAAAATTGACGGCAAACTTTCGCAAGGAAGTGAGGTCAATCTCCACATTACATGATGGTCATGTTTCCACATCTGCATGCCTACGAAACCTCAATGTCTCCAAAATCTAAATGCATTCTCTGAACAAGAGAGTTTTGGAGGGAATGGGACTGTCCGGTAGAGGCATGTCCCTGAATATGGAATAACAATAGGGAAACAAAAAAAAGCCCGCTGTTCTGTGGGAACCTCTGTTACTCCGACTCGCTGCTACTTGCATCCGAACTGTGGCTTGTCTGAGTGAACACCGCAAAAAAAACAACTCACAGAAAATCCAGCAAGCAGCAGGAAACTTGCCTGCTTCTGCTGTAGCTACTGGTGTGGCCCTTGGCATGAAAGTGGGGAGGAAAGGACTGCATTAAAACTGAGGTGCAGGAAGTACTGAGCCACAGCAGCAGCAGCAGCAGTAGCAGCAGCAGCAGGAGGAGGAGGAGGAGGAGGAGGAAGAGGAGGAGGAGGAGGAGGAGGAGGAGGAGGAGAAGGAGGAGGAGGAGGATTAGCTCTTGCTCTGAAATGCTGAGCTCAGGCAGGACAGTGAAGCAAGGCCCTCGCGTTCCAAACACTCCTGTTCTCAGGATTTCTTCTCCAGCCCTGGCCGTTCCATCCTCTCGCCTCCTCAGTACTAACAGAGATCTGTACAGGAATCACTGAGCCAGGAAGAAGAAGGAGAGGAGGAGGAGGAGGAGGAGGAGGAGGAGGAGGAGGAAGAAGAAGAAGAAGAAGAAGAAGACGAAGAAGAAGAAGAAGACAAAGAAACGATGTTTGGCAGCCTTTACTCAGGCTGCGGCTGCTTCAGCTTCTGCCTCATACGCTGCTGCGTTGCCCACTCAAACACCGACGGCCATGCCTTTCTCCCTTCGGCAGCAGCAGCAGCAGCAGCAGCAGCAGGAGAAGGAGGAGGAGTAGCTCTAGCTCTGAGTGAGGCTGCAGGCAGTGCGGCTGCAAAGGCAGAGGTTTGGGGGGCGGCAGCATTGGCAGCGACAGCGGCGGCCGCAGCAGCAGCGAAGGCAAATGGATCAGAGCAGGAGCGTGAGGAGGAGGAAAGGCGTGCGTGGGATCCGTGGCCCTCCGCCGAAGGTGAGGGGGAGTGAGAGGGAGCCGCTGAAAGGTTCCTAGAGCCCCATTGGGAAAATGTCTGACAGCCAGACTGCTCGCGTGAGAGCTGGCCGGACAGGTGGTCGGACAGCTGCTTGTCCAGCTGGCGGTGAGAGTGGTGGCTGTTTGGTTCTGTCCGGTTCCAGCCCGACAGCTGGTCTGAGAGACAACGTGAGTGATGGCACGAGAGGTGGCGGGCCTCCGGTAGGCCGGTGCCGCATCGGTAGCCTGAGAGCCTGCCTGAGAGGCGCCGAGAGGAGTGGGGTGAGAGCTCTTGAGCTCTGGCGAGGAAAGCGTCGAGGGTTGCTCCGTTCGAGACAGGCATTGGCTGGTTGGAAGGGTGGTATCTAGGGGGTCCGTCTGGCTGGGTGCCGCGCAGCAACTGGCTGGCGAGAGGCGCGGCGCAGGCAGAGGAGGCACGGGGGATGACGTCGCGGCCTCTGCTGCTTGCCGAAGTTGGTGGGAAGCTTCTGCACCGGCTGGAGTGCGCCAAGTGGGGCGTCTTGCCCGGCTCAGCAAGCGTGCTGCCCAGGAAATGTCTGTAGTCTGCTGCACAGCTGGAAACTGTCCGGAGCGTGGAACAGTTACCACTGGGAAGGGAAGGGCGGGTGGAAAGGGAACGGTAGGTGGAGAGGGAAGGAGATGACTCCCTAGGACTGCAGCCAGTGGCTCGAGTAGCAGGAGTCGACATGCAGGTGTGGAGTCCGATATGGTGTTGGCAACACCCGACGCCGTGGACACCGTGTCCAGTGCTGCACTCTGACGATGAGGCGAAAGCAGAGTCAGGTGGTTGTGCGTTGTTGCAGGTGCCATCATCCGAGGGAGAAGAGGAGACTGTCCGGGTGTCTCGGGAGAATGAGTGAGGGCATGCTCCACGGGCTTGAGGGGATGTGGGCAGAGGGAGTACATGCTCTGGCCACCTCACACATGCAGGGTCATGCACTGCTGCTGCTGTTGCTGCTGCAGCAGCAACTGCTGCTGCTCGAGGCACAAACCCACTGTTGGAACCGGTCGCACATGCAGAAGCAAAGCTTTCAGAGGCATCACCACTGCCACCACCAGCGGTGGCAGCGGCTGCAGCAGCGGCGGAGGAAGCTCCCGAGTGCATGCACGGTGCTTGCTGCATGCATACATCACAGTGGCTCAGTAACAGCGTGTCGCAGCCGGTCCTTGTCGTCTGGATCTGATGCACCTTGTGCTCCAGGAGGCCCTCACTCGTCTTACAGCGACGGTGACCGCAGCCGCCGAAGATGCCGTCAGTTGCATTGGCCATGGATGGCACACGGCGGCCCGTAGCTGCAGCGAGGGGGAGCCCTAGCACGGCAAAGGCGTCGTCCTCGCTCGTCTTGCAGCGGCGGTGGTGGTGGTGGCGATGGTGGTGGTGATGGCGGGGACAGTGGCCGGCGGTGGCCATGGGAAGCATGAGGAGGTATGGGGAGGGCTCGTCGCAAACCTGCTCTTGCAGGGGAGCCAACAAGCATGGCGCTGCACACCTGGAAGCCTCTTGCCTGCAAGAGTCGCAAGCCTCATGCGCACTTACGGGCATACCGCTGAACATGGTATGGTCAACTTGTGCCTCCGCCAGTGTTTTCGTGCTGCTGCCGGCTGTGCTGCCACCAACGCTGCACCTGCTGCTGCTGCTGTTGCCCCTGCTGCTGCTGCTGTCCCTGCTGCTGCTGCCTCCGCTGCTGCTACTGCTGGCGCTGGTGCTGCTGCTGCTAGCACTGCTGCTGCTGCTGCTGGCACTGCTGCTGATACTGATGCTGGTGCAGGAGCGGCCTCCATTGTAACCTTGACCCCAGAAGAAGTCTTCAGAGTTCCAAGGACCTCGACGGATGGGTGGTGGAAAAGTGGAACCTGTGGTATTCACCACACCCGCTTCATTCTCCTCTCCCCTCCCCACGGCCATAGCCCTCGCAGCTGCCACCGCCACCACTGCTTCTCTCTCATCATCATCTTCATCGTCTTCTTCTGCTGCTGCTGGTGGTGCTGGTGGTGGTGCTGCGGCTGCTGCTTCTGCTGCTGCTTCTGCCACAGCTTCTGCTTCCGCTGATGCTGCTACTGCTGCTGCTACTAAAATTTCTGTCCGCCGGAGTGGAATTCTGCCAGACTTAGCGCCGTGTGGGGCGGCATGCAAGGTGCCCGCGGTGGTGGTACTTCTGAGGCCCCGTGCTGTGGCGGTCCCGTATGGCCCAGTAACGCCGCCGTCTGCTGCTTTCGGCAGGTGCGAGGTACGGGAGNCTGCTGCTGCTGCTGGCACTGCTGCTGATACTGATGCTGGTGCAGGAGCGGCCTCCATTGTAACCTTGACCCCAGAAGAAGTCTTCAGAGTTCCAAGGACCTCGACGGATGGGTGGTGGAAAAGTGGAACCTGTGGTATTCACCACACCCGCTTCATTCTCCTCTCCCCTCCCCACGGCCATAGCCCTCGCAGCTGCCACCGCCACCACTGCTTCTCTCTCATCATCATCTTCATCGTCTTCTTCTGCTGCTGCTGGTGGTGCTGGTGGTGGTGCTGCGGCTGCTGCTTCTGCTGCTGCTTCTGCCACAGCTTCTGCTTCCGCTGATGCTGCTACTGCTGCTGCTACTGAAATTTCTGTCCGCCGGAGTGGAATTCTGCCAGACTTAGCGCCGTGTGGGGCGGCGTGCAAGGTGCCCGCGGTCGTGGTACTTCTGAGGCCCCGTGCTGTGGCGGTCCCGTATGGCCCAGTAACGCCGCCGTCTGCTGCTTTCGGCAGGTGCGAGGTACGGGAGGCGCACGGGAAGGAGCACGCCGGGAGTGCGCCTGTCCGTGAGTCATGCCGCGTGCTCGTGCAGCATGAGCATGAGCATGAGCATGCGCATGCGCATGCGCTCTCGTACTTGTACGTGGATGACTCCTCTGTGCCTGTGACGACGTTCGCATCAGCGCTAGATCTGAACCCCTGCAGGAGCATCGGCTGACCTGAAGGACCTGCAGCACAGTTGCTGCTGCTGCTGCTGCTGCTGCTACTGCTGCTACTGCTGCTTCTGACAATGCAGCTGCTGCCAGAGCCGCCAGACCTGAGGATTGATGTGATGGCGCCTGCCGCTGCATAAGGCTCCGCAGAAGCCGACACGGCGTCAGCTGATGCGCGTTGACCTCCGCCCACGCCCATGCTTGCCAGTGTGCACAGGTTTTTGCGTGAACCGCCGTGCGCGCATGGGCATGCGCAAGCGCGGGTAATGTGGCGTGGTCCACTGGAAACGCCCGCCCCGGCGTCGTTGAAGCCAGCGGTAGCGGCAGAGGAGCCCATCGTCTCGCTCGCTCGCTGGCGCTTCGCGGGCTCCTCGGGTCCGTTCTCCGGCGGTGCTGGACCGGCGACTTGCGTCGCGATGGATAGATGAATGGACGGAGAATTCGCCTGCGGGCGGCTCGCTCTGGGCTTGGGGAGGAGAGGAGGCGACTCGCTCGCCAATGTGCGGGGGAGCGGAGAATCTCCGCGAGGAGCGCGGGGCGCAGATTGGCGTGTAATGATTGGAATTGAGGGGAGAAGGGCAGGGTGTGAGATGCTTCACAGTGGTCCACGAGGGTCGCCGCGTAGTTCGGTGCGCCGCATCGTTGCCGGGAGCAGTTGAGCCAGCGGCGCGTCCGTCGCGGGCGCGGCACACTGGCGATGCACGCTGGGCGAAGTCAGCCGCGGCGCGAGCACAGAAACGTGCTGTGTCAGATTGAAGATGGGGTCGACGAGTTTGCGCGGTGCGTGCAGGACTTGAGGGAGTTTCCGAAATTGGGGACAATGGATGGGCAAGGTTGGGGCGAGTTGCCTGCCACCCGCACTTCGATCAAAGCGGGTGGGGGGGAAGCTTACAGCGCCCCCGAGCCAGAGAGGAGCTAGACGTGTGAGTCGCGGCGATCGGTGATTGTTTGTCGCAGGTTTGTGTCGTTCTGGCTGTGAGAATGCGGTTGGAACAAGCCAAGTCTTGTGACACCTCTACCCGAGCACAAGTGTTCATCGCGGAGATTTTGCGCTGCGCGTGATGGAGCGCGTGCAAGAAGCGCAGCGGCTCATGGTTGAACTTTCGTCCCCTCTTTGCGGAGGCCAAAAGATTTGTTTAAACACGTTTGCGTTTGAAGGCAAAGAATATTGAAAACGTTTCAGTCCTACCCAAACAACTTCACTATCCTTAATTGGCGGACGAGGAATTGTTTATACTGACGTAACCCTGCTTTGATGATGATACAAGGGGTAATCTAGAATGACACTAAGAATTTCAGAATTTTGTACTTGCACGTCCCCATGGACCAAACACAACGCCCTTCAGAAGTTACTTTCCACGTATATACATTGATTACTTTACTTCAATGACAACAATGCATATAACCCTTACATTTCAATAGTTTTTTATCCTTTCCTTAATATCTTAGCCAAAATCATCCTCATATCTCTTATCTCTTCCTCAAATTATTTATAATTGACATCCACATTAATAAACACTGTAACGTATCATGCTCTTCACATGATTTCAAGATACATGTAAAAGTATTTATTCAACATCCAAATGAAATGTTTTCCACAAATTATGGACAAGTTACCTTATCAAACCAATTTTTTTTATCAACATAAAAATTAAAATTGCGTTTATCTTCTTTCATGAAGAATACGACTAAGTTACTGGATTGTATTTCCATTATCATCTAAAAAATTCATGAAATTACCCAAAACTCATGATTAAGCAAAGAACAAGTAAATTTTACCATGTGAAAAAGTAGATGTTTTACGTTTGAATTCTAATATGGATACATTTATTGTTGAGAGGTTTTAAATTTCAACAATAGCTCTGAAATAAGACGGATTACCATCCTCATGTGCCTTAATTTTACACATTTACATTTTCATTATCATTTTCGTGCAAAAATATTGTGATTTAATAATGTAAAAAAAACTTGCAAATTTAAATTCACCTCAATTTATATTATAAATTTGAAAAATTTTCATTCATGATATTCTTTGTCTTCCCTTATTAAATAAAATTGGTCTTCTAAAAACCCTTTTGGAAAAAAATTCTTCATCATATAACACAAATTCGACCATTTGTTTCACCTAGTAACAACGCTTGCTCAATCATACCTATCATGATCTTGGGAATTGGATTTAGAAGGGGAAACAAATCATTTTTTGAGTTTTAAAAATAATTAATATTCTTTTCCCACTGTTGGTATTTATATCTATTTCCATTTTACATTATTAAATAATTACACGCATCTTTCTTCAAGAAGACCAAATCAAGTAAGACTTTTTCCTAGGATTCCAGTTCAACTTCACAAAATCAAGTCAATAGCAAGCAACATATGTTGTCATCAGGAAACATGGATGAATGATTAGTATAGGAAGGGTTGGAGAAAAATCAATATTCAACCCAATCTTGCACGAGAACATGACCAGATCTAGCACCATACTTGGACGAATGTTGAAGTACCCAAACTTGGTGTTAGATTTAAATGATGAGGCTAGATTGAACAGCCGAACCGTGTATGCATTGGATGTCGGCTACAATGTGTCAAAAAAGGTGGCGTCATAGACTCATGTATGTTGGTTTAGTGCATCTTCTGTACATCCTCCATTTTACCACATAGAGTTGTCGTTTTCCCTAAATTTTTGTTCTAGCAATTATTGCTTTTGATTTGTAAACAGACAGCTCGTGTTAGGAAACCGTGTCAGACCGCCTTCCATCGTTGACGGCTTGTAGCTTGAATGTAGGCAGCGTTCGTACTTGGGAAATCGTAGACGCATTTTCACTATGGGAGAAATGTAACGATGAATAGACTAGTTTTGTTGCACTGTCAATCACTATCGGTTCTCACTCCGTCGATTAAATTCCTCCTGCTGAGAAAACTGCTAGTCGATGGCTCGTTCATCTGAGTCTGTTTAAGGTGAGAGATGATGTCCCCCTGACACGCTCGGTCGCGTTCACGAAGTGTGTAATACACTGATGCGACAAAGCTGGTGTTTGTCATTTTTCGACACGGAATGCTGCTTGTCCACGTCGTGGTCTAGGCGATTGTCGCGGAGGATTGCCGTATCACTGCCTCTGCCTTTTCTACTCAACTAGCGAAAGGAATATGCGATCATGTATCATTATGCTTGTAGGCAGGGGCTGGACAAGTTTTTTAATGTTTTCGCCACAACGAGCCTGTGATATGCAAATTGACGGCTCACTGAGAACGATGGAGTTGAAGGGTGGCTAGAGGATAATAGAAACAGAAACTCTGGAGGGGGGCTGGACGATCGTGACAGAAAAATGCGCCTACTTCACATGCACGTCTTGGAACGCCCGAATACGGAAACTCGTGGAGTCGGGAAACGGCAAGCATCCTTTACGTAAAAAAGCCAGTGTCCGATTTTGGTTTTCTTTCAAACCTCGAGCATACAAACGATTCATGTTCTACCTGGATAGGACAACGGCTTGGATTAAGCGTTGAGCATGCCAAGCATGTTTGTCCTACATATCGCCACTGGCTGAGTAGGACAACGGCCTGGATCTATCGTCAGGCATTCACGGCCGTCTGGTAGCGATCCAATATGGTTGCCCAAGAAGGCTTAAAACAAAGTTTTTTCAAGCATCCACTTTGTCCAAGGACGTGGACAAAGTGGATTCTTGACCGATCCTTTTTTAATTGGAGTATCTGGACAAATGAACTTCTGGGTCGACCCGATGAAACAGCACTGTCCAGTGTAACTGAGTTAGACAACGGCCTGGATTGAATTCTATGCCTCTTCTTCGAATTTCGATGTTTTTTTCAAAGCAGGACCAAGTAGACCAACGGTCTGGATGTAAAGAAGGACATTTGTTTTCAATCCTTCTGTACCTGTGTCCGACATTCTATCCACGCCGTGCCCTTATTCGGTCCGGGCGTGAAATAAGTCACGAAACTGCTGAAATTTAGTTCTGAGGTCGAGTAAGCCGACCGGGAAAACTACGACTGTCGATCCTCAGCCTCACGTGGAGGTTCAAGTACAGGCTTGACGTTTTCGGTGTCCTATGTTTTTTTTTCCCCCATATTGGGTTACCTTTTTGGTCGCTACAGCTCCTCGTGGCCCACATCTCCTCGTCCAAATATCCAGCCGACGTTCAATCCACGCCGAAAGCATACAGTGACCTGTTGAGGTATAAAAGTGTGAGTGACTAAGCTTGAATGTAACATCTTGCACTGTCGATCCTGCTCCTTCGTTAGGGATCTACAGCCTTGAATCATTCACTCGGAGCCCGGTAAAGTTTCACTTCTTGAAAACCTTATTTGGGCGCTCCCAGACATGTCCGCAACAGCGCGAGCAAGCAACCCTGTGACAGGTCAAATCCCGGATTCGAAAGCACCGGCTCACCGAGTCGTCGCGTCTGGACGACAGGTATTGGTGGTCCACGTGGAAGCACTTGGAGAGTACACGGCCTAATACGACAAAGAAGAATCCAAGGATGCAAGCCTTTTAAGGAAATCAGCTTTCAAAGCGCCAAAACAGTGGATTGCATCGATATGCACAGATTTCACAGCTTGTCGGCAAACCTCATGAGGACCCATGCTTATTGTACATCGGCAGCCGAAGATTGCTCAGCGATTTGCTGGCAGCTGCTGGACCAGCTTTGGTCAAATCGGATTCCGACAATGCGTTCGCTCGATGCAGACGCGTGGAGGAGAACGCAACACCGCCACCTCACACCCAGCTCGAAAGCGCGTAAACTGGGGGAACAAGCCTTTCCTGCGGCTGGCATCGAAATGGTTGGGATTTCACGCGGGCGTTCGAACCAGAACTAAGACGGGTGTGGGAACATTAAACATACCCTCATTCTTGCACACCAATCATCAGCTTGACCCCATGACATGGGAAACAACCTACTAGATCAACTCTACTCTGTGTTACTCCGGAATGAATATAAATTTTTTTCAGACATGATATTTACAAAACATATGAATTTAACAAAAACTGCAACTGGATAATTTTTCCAACAACAAGTATACATGGATGACAACTGTGGGAACTTTCGAGCGCATACATGTGATAGTGGAAACTAAAACGAAGGAATATTTTCATTATGAGGATATTGAGGAAAGAGAATCATGGGGTGGACATCCATAAGAGGTTATAAGAAACTCCCCTAAGAAGTCCGGGGGTTTCTGAAATACTGAGGCACGTCTTCGTCAAAGTCTCACGTCCTCGAGGATTGAAACAAACAGTTTCCAAATACTGATTCATTTCACAATATTTCTCTCCACACTGGAAAATGGTCGAACCTCTTCTAGATAGCCTTGGATGCTAAGCTAGCAAGCAAACAAGTAAGCAGCAAGGAAGTAGCTGGCGACGGGTGAAACCACGGATCGGGTGCGAAAAGGTCAACAAGCTAGCAAGAGTAGTGTGTTACCAGTGAGCGAAGTGAAGATAGCAGGTTGACCAGGCCAGCCAGGCGAACCACTCGACGTGGGGCCCGGACGCCACCTAAGGATCGAACCTGGCCCTGGAGCGAGCGAGCTCCAGGCGGTTTCTCACACGCTGTTACAAACCGAACGTGTGGTCCCGAGGGATCAGCAACCCGGTACACTACGCCAAAAGCATGCAAGTGGGTAGGAAAACAGTCACACCACAACCATGCATGTCAACAAGTGTATCCACCATTTCGGCATGTGTCATTATCACTAAACTAAGGCTCGTCGTGAGGACAATGTTGGTGCTGTGGCCATCACTCTGTAACTTGATGGTGCCACTGTCACTGTGCGCCCCATGCNCCCCTGCCCGCCTCTGCCTGCCCCTTCCCGCCCCTTCCTGCCCTTGCCCGCCCCTGCCTGCCCCTGCTCGCCCTTGCCCACCCCTACCTGCCCCTATGCCACCATGTCTGAGCAGCGTGTGCAAACAGATGAGTCTAGTGCACTGCGAGTGGGCAGGCAGTCTCCACCGCCATCGCTGCAGCAGTGTCTGAGGACAGGGACTCTCGATCGCTTTTGGAACGAAGTATTGATTGCTGTGTCATTGTGACCGCAGTCCCTCCTGTGTGTTTGGCTGCATTTGTGTGTGTTTGTGTGTGTGTGTGTGTGTGTGTGTGTGTGTGTGAAAGGAGACAAGAAGGCACTTGCGTGTGTTATGACCATAACCAACACTCCCCCATGACCCACAGACGAAAATGCCACACACACATAGAACACAGAGCGAAGAGAACATCATAGGACTCACGTCAACCTGGGGCATCACGAGAACGTAGCAACCCAGCAGCATGCACGGCTGCTTTGAACATTCCACTGCTGAGCGCTTTAGTGAGAGTCTGCACGCTGCTTATGAGTGTCGACCCAGACAACCTGAATTTCTCCAGCAGCAATGCGCTCGCGTACAAAATGATGCTCAATGTTGATGTGCTTAGTGCGGGAGTGATGCATGCCATCGTGCTCGGCGATTGCCTTTGCACTCTGGTTGTCACAGCGCAGGGTGATGCAGCGAATGGGAACACACAACTGCTACAACAGGCGGGACAACCACACACTCTCACACGTACCTACGCCCAAAGCCACTTACTCGGCCTCACTGGAGCTTCGAGCGACACAGCCCTGTTTTCCACTCTTCCAAGAGAGAGCAATCCCATCGACGAGAAAGATGTAACCAGTGCGGCTACGAGCATCCGTGTCATGTGCCCAGTCACTGTCTGTGTAGCCGTCAACGATCACAGAGAGCTGGGCACGGTAGCATAGTCCCACGCGTGCTATGGACAATGCGTAGCGGATCACACGCAGTGCAGCCTCGAGGTGTTTCTGTCGAGGTTGCTGGGAGAACTCGGCAAGGAAGTTGACCGCGAAGGCCACGTCCTGCCGAGTGGTGGTGGCGAGGCACATGAGGGAACCGACCACACTGAGGTAGTCGGTGACGTCAACGGGCTCCCCCAGCTGCGCTGAGTCCAGCGACTTGAGCAAGCGCTAACATGCTGGAGTCATTGGTGTGGATACGGTGGGGATGTCTGCAAGCAGGGAAGCAAAACGCTCCCCCAGTGTGTGGATGTATGCAGCCTGATGTACGTGCAGGGTGCGACGCTGACGATCACGCTCAAGCTCCATCCCCAGAAACACTCATGCAGGACCTAGATCCTTCATCTTGTACACACATTGTAGCAGATTCTTCACTGACTGGATAGCTGCGGGGTTGGGTGAGGCAATGAGCAGGTTATCAACGTAGACGAGTATGGCCACGAACGGCTCTGAGGGGGCGCTCAAGAAGAGCGCTGGATCAACTGTGCTATGACGGCAACCTCCTCGCTCGAGAGTCAAGGAGATCTCCATGTTCCAATAATGCAGCGACTGCTTGAGCCCACAGAGAGCTTTGCGCAGTCGCCAAACCTTGTTCGTACCATCGGTGAAGCCTAGGGGTTGTATCATGTATATTTCTTCATCCAGCTTCCCGTGCAGGAAGGCGTTGTTGACATCCATTTGCTCCAGTTCCCAGTCGTGTTGGGGGAAAAGACTCAACAGTGCTCGAGTAGTGGTGTACCTCCCGACTGGTGCGAAGGTCTCATCAAAGTCGACTCCAGGGATCTGGGAGAACCCCTTAGCCGTAAGGCGAGCCTTATACCAGTCAACGGTTCCATCGGGCTTCAGCTTACGCCGAAGGACCCATCGGGAAGAGATTACCTTGCGTCCAGCAGGTAGATCCACAAGCTCAAAGACTCCATGTTCCCAGAGAGCTGTGAGCTCCTCCTGCATGGCCTTCTCCTAGAGGTCAGCGTCTGCTGCCTCACGAGCCTGCTCGACAGTGGTGGGCTCAGGGAGAAGAGTGGGAAGGCTAGCGGCCGCGAAGCATGCGGCGACATACCCGGCGACGGGGGACTCAAGAGCACTGTGGAACTCATGGGCTACAAGAGCGCAGCCAACTGCAGAGTTGGGGTGTACAACACCCACAGACACGCCTAAGGCATCAAGGCCGGTGGGTCGCATTGACGGACCAGCTACGAAGGATGCGAATCTGGAGCAGGTGACCCGCTGAGTTGGTTGAGAGGTAGTGGGTGAACCCACGGGAATGGACTCAGCAGGCGTTCTGGAAGAGCGGGGGCGCTCACGGGGGGGCTTAGAGGGAGGAAGAGCACGCAATCTTCCCCCACGAGTGTAGGGCTCAGGACCGGAGATTGGGGCCTGAGGAGCGTCACCTATAGTGTCAGGCGCCGGAGGGGATGCAAGGGCAGGAGAGTTGGGAGTAGAGTGGGCAGTGGACTGTGCGGGAGTGGGTACTGAGTGTAAGGACTCGAGACTATCTTTGGTCGGTGAGGACGCGAGGGTGCCAGTTGAGGGCAAGGATGACACGGACTCCGAGGAGGGCTCTGATGCTCCCGAGGAAGAGGAAGAGGAGTCCTCGTCACTGTCCATGGGGGTGATGGTAGGGGACGCCGTGTGAGAGGGAGAGGAGAACGCTCGGAGATCGGAGGCTGGAGCAGAGCCACCTCCCCCAAGCCGACAAAGCGAGGAGAGAGAGGAAGGAGGAGGGGCATGGGACAGGTCACGGGGGAAGACATCCTCGAAGAAGTGGGCGTCACGCGACTCTATGACACGAGAGCGGTCAGGGTCCCAGAATCGCCATGCTTTCGACATGGCAGAGACACCAAGAAAGTTGCAGAGGCGACCGCGAGGACTGAGCTTGCCGTCGCGAAAGTCCTCGGGCAACCAGACGGCGGCCACACAGTCCCAGACACGTGCCAGACGAAGGTCAGCACGACGGCCGTACCAACGCTCAAAGGGGGTGACGTGGCAGGGGAGAGGACCGTGAGGGACACGGTTCCACACCTAGGTCATGTAGCACATGGCCTCGAAGGAGAAGACAGGTGAGAGGGATGACTGACTAAGGAGAGTACGAACACCGTCAGCAAGGGTGCGGTTCCAGTGTTGAGAGACGCCATTTTGTTGTGGTGTGTAGGGAGCCGAAGGCTCCATACACACCCCATGGGATGTCAGAAAGTGGGCAGTGGGGCCCATGAATTCGCCACCACGATCATAGATAAAGACTTTGACTCTGCGACCACAGGCCAGTTCAGCTTGCGGCAACCAGGACTCCAGAGTGGGACAGACGTCACTCTTTTGTTGAAGGGTAAAGACCCAGCGCATGTGAGAAAAGTCGTCTGTGAGACAGAGAACATAACGACCAATACCTCCAAGAGCGTCATGGGCAAGGGGTCCCATGACGTCGGCGTGCAGGAGGTCAAGTGGGTGAGAGGTGCGGGACTCAGACGTGGAAAAAGGGGAGCGATGCATTTTGCCTTGCGCATAGTCAAGGCAGTCAGTAGGGCAAGGTGCAGAGAACGTGTCAGCATCAAGGCCATGAGCAGGCGTGTCCCGGAGCAGACTGTCAATCGCAACAGTGTGAATGTGACAGAGGCGGCGATGGAGCAAATGTGCATGGACAGGGGTGAGTGAGCAGGCCACATGAACAAGTGCGGCCGTGGAAGGATGGGGTACAAATGAGGGCATGCAAAACAGGCGGTCACAGCGAGTGCCACGCAACAAAACACGAGCAGTGGTGCAATGCAACACAGAGGTAATGCCACGGCTGGAGGAGAAGTCCATGCCCTGGTTTTCAAGAGTCGTAACAGACAGCAGATCCAGTTCAAGAGCGGGCACGTTAAGAACGTTAGGGAGGAAGAGTTCCCCCCCAGGGCCAACGAAGCGAACAACCCCAACCCCCTGGACAGGAAGAAGCTGGCCAGAGCCAGTGCGAACAAAATGAACAGAGCCAACAGGACCCATAGACACGAACGAGGAGCGACAAGAGGTCATGTGGTGGGTGGCCCTGAATCAAGGATCCAGAAGCCGTCCGTTATGCGGACAGATATAAGGTCACGAATCACAGCAGCAACAGCAGATCGAGGAGTGAGACGCTGACCACAGGCGGTAAGACTACGAGGAAGACTGTAGGGCTGCCACTGCTCAATCCACGGGACATCAGATGTGGGACAACCCTGAACATGACCGGGGGAGACCCACAACGAGACGAACCAATGACACACGCACGCGCACCCTCAGTTGAACGCACACTCTCACCTCCTTGATCACGGAGGTGTCGTTGGTGCACTGCGTGAAAGAGTGCAGAGTCCAGCTGGCGGTCGTCGTCAGATGGCCCTGTGATGAGTGCGCCAGAAGAGAGACACTGGGAATTGGGAGCCAAGGAAGCCCACGGTGGAGGTGAGTAGAAGCCACAGGGCGGCCCGAAGTAGACAGGGCCACCAAGCCCTGGGGGCCAACCCCAGGGTGTGGGCGATGATGGTGAGGAGAGAGCAGCGCTGTAGGCAGCTGCTGTAGGTGATGTGGAGGGGGAGGAGCGTGTAGGGCCAACACTTGACCCTGTGGAGGTAGAGGAGCGTGCAGATCCAGTACCCGACCCCGAGGAGCGTGCCCAGTGAGCACGAATAGCTGAGGCAAGGCGTGCATCGTCAAATGGTGTAGGGTAGTTGGGCACCGCATGACCAATGGCACCATAGTTCCAGCATGTGACAGTGCTGGTGGAGGGAGCGGGGGATGCAGTGCCATCAGAATTGCGACCTCTGCCACCCTTGCCCTGCCCCCTACCGCCAAAGCCACCCCCGCGACCTTTACCTTTACCCACCCCCGCCACCACGGCCACCCCCTTGTGCAGCAAGAGAAGTGGTAGTAGTGGTGGATGTGGTGGAGGATGAGTTTGGGGCAAGGGAGGTGGAGGAATAAGGGAGTGCGGTGGCTACTGCTGCAATGGCGGCGCGATGAATGCGTTTGTTCTGTACTGAGCTCCACCAGTCTGTGAGGCGTTGGGAGGTAAACTCCCACAAAGCCCTAAAGCCAGGGGGTGCATCAGCGGGGACAGGGATGGCAGCCAAGCGCTCCAGCTCTGTGGCCTTCACCTCACGGAAGATGTCGCTAAGTTCAAGGATGAGGCCATTGACGATGGACAGAACCGCAGGGAGCTGACCAGGGGCGGCCTTGCCGAGGTCGCGCAGTAGTCGCAGACTGTGCGCCCAATAGGCATCAGCAGTCTCGTCAGCACGCATGGAGAGCGTGTTGAACTGGACGGTGTGGACGCTCTGTGTTGCATGTCCAGTAATTGTCGTGCGCTGTTTGATCAAGGCATAAGCCCCAATCGGGTCAGCGGGGTTGCGGTGTGCAGTGTCTGCATTGTAAGACCCAATCTCATCAGTGATATCGTCAGGTCCAGCTCGAATGAGGGCACGAACAGCTCGTGCCGACTCAGACTCGAGCGGCACAAAAGGTGGAGTAGCTGAGGGGTTGGGTTCATGGTAGTATTCCCAGAGCTGCTTCCCCTGTGCCCAAGCACTGAAACGAACCTCCCAAGAATGGAATGTGAGATTGGAGATGAAGTGAGGTGGAGTAGAGTCAAAGTCAGGCTTGCACTGTACTGATGGCGCGAGTGCTTTGGCTGTGGCTGCGGCGGCGGCTGCGGCAACTGCAAGTGGTTCCGAGCAGGGAGTGTCAGTGGTGGCAGATGCGGAAGCAGGGGAGGTGGAGAACGCTGCAGCAATGCCAGCAGACTAAGTGCCGCGTAGTATGAGTTGGAGGCGATTAAGAACCAGGGCAACAATGTGATCAGCAAAGGTCTCTTGGTCTGCCTATTCATCTCGTAGCTTCTCCTCTCCAACGTGCTGAGCAGTGAGAGCTACCTGCAGTGCATTGTGCTCACGCTGAAGCTCAGCTTGCACTGCGGTGTATTGGTCATCGTCAACTGGCATGTTGCCAGTGATGTGACTATGCCGAAAATGTTATGGCTGAGTTTCCTTTGCCCCAGTGGGCGTGGGAAGTGTGTGGTAAGGACGTCAGAGGGTCGCTGCAAGGCAACAACCTGGACGCACAAACACACCAATACAAAGCAAGCAGAGCAAGAGAGAGACCAAGAGAACCCAAGCTCACCAGGCACAAAGGTGCAGTGAGAACAGAGGTGGTAGAGCAGCAGCAGCTGAGGAGGAGACGACTGCAATAGTCGCTGATGCGGAGACGATGAGGCAGGCTACACCTGTCAGTGCTGCAGCGGACAGGGTGGAGACGGCTGCAGTAGTCGAGATCAACAACTGTATGTGACGAGTCACTGAGGTTGAAGAGGAGGACAGAGACGAAGTCTGTGCTATGGAGATTTGGATAGATTCAACTACACTAGAGAGAGCTGTGGTTGCTGCAGCTGCAGCTATTGCTACTACGTCTGCTGCTGCGGCAACATGAGTAGCTACGTTGACAACAGCAGCTGCCAAGGGTCCCTGATCAACGGCAGCTATAGTGTAAGTGTCAACGGCTCTCCCTGCGGTAGTGGTAGCTGGTGTCCATGCATCACGTGCAATGGCTCCAAAAGTGGATGCCACAGTAGCACTGGAGACAAGTGTAGCCTGCAGAGCTGCAAGAATACCAGGAGGCAAAGAGGACGAGGACTCTGCAGCTGACAAGGCCGGAGACACGGTACGACGCGAAGTAGGGGCTCCTGACGCTGCTGCCGCTGAGGTCGTGCCACGTGGAGCAGCACGGCGGCGTTGCTGGCGCATCCTATGGGAAATGGGGTGGGCATACCGCAGAGTGGTGAGGTCGGTGGTCATGCTGTGGTGCCGTAGCTGGTTTGTTCTGTACCGTCAAGGAGTCGTCGTCAGCCGACTGGTAACGGACTGCATAGTCCAGTGCGTCTGTCCACTCGTAGTAGTCTGCAGGGTCGTAGTCTTCACCGGGGTGATATCCCGGACTACTGTGACATATCTGCGACCACACCTCCCTCTGCGCACGCTCCTTGTAGTACGCGAGCTCCTTGTCAATGCGGAGACGGTCTTGCGCTGCCATGGGGGATAGGCTCGGTCACGGGTGGAGACGCCAGCTCGGTGAATACAGGGCTGCCTGGGGGTAGCCTGAGTTGCTTAGGAGTGTACGCTGTTGCTGCAGGGACTGTGGGCAGAGGCACGGATGCAAGAGCGGTGCTCTGTGTGGCACGGGGCAGCTGTGTGGGTTGAAGCCGGGGTAAGCACGCCATGAGTCATTGATGTAGTGGCAGCGGCTACGAAGAACAGCTGCTGGTGTTGCGGTCTCAAGTTGTCGCACTGAAGCTGTGGCTTCTGCGGGATCACCCGTCGCTGAGGTGTGATCCGAAGAGGGCTCACACGACCTCAGGAAACCAGGAGTGTGCACACCGTGAGTCACGGGTGCAGTTGCAATGGCTGTGCAGAATGGCTACTACTGTTGCGGCCTCAAGCTGCCGCAGTGGGATTGTTGGTTGTGTGGGATCACCCGCCACCTAAGTGTGACCCGAAGTGGTTTCAAGTCACGAGTGCAGTGGCAGAAGCTGTGCAGAACGGCTGCTGCTGAAGAAGTATCAAGCTGTCACAGAAGTGAGCACGCTGTGAGTCACAGGTGCGATGGCAGCGGCTGCGCAGAATGGCTGCTGCAACTATAGCCTCAACCTACCGCAGTGGGATTGTTGTTTGTGTGGGATCACCCGCCACCTAAGTGTGACCCGAAGTGGTTTCAAGTCACGGGTGCAGTGGCAGCAGCTGCGCAGAACGGCTGCTGCTGATGAAGTATCAAGCTGTCACAGAAGTGAGCACGCCGTGAGTCACGGGTGCAGTGGCAGTGGCTGCGCAGAATGGCTGCTGCTGCACGGCCTCAACCTGCCGCAGTGGGATTGTTGCTTGTGCGGAATCACCTGCCACCTAAGTGTGATCCGAAGTGGTTTCACAAGGTCTCAGGACTATCTTGGCAGGGAGGCGCAGCCCTCCTGCTCTGATACGAGTAGATAGCCTTGGATGCTAAGCTAGCAAGCAAGCAAGTAAGCAGCAAGGAAGTAGCTGGCGACGGGTGAAACCATGGATCGGGTACAAAAAGGTCAACAAGCTAGCAAGAGTAGTGTGTTACAAGTGAGCAAAGTGAAGATAGCCGGTTGACCGGGCCAGCCACGCGAACCACTCGATGTGGGGCCCGGACGCCACCCAGGGATCGAACCTGGCCCTGGAGCGAGTGAGCTCCAGGCAGTTTCTCACACGCTGGTACAAACCAAACGTGTGGTCCCGAGGGATCAGCAACCCGGTACACTACGCCAAAAGCATGCATGTGGGTAGGAAAACAGTTACACCGCAACCATGCATGTCAACAAGTGTATCCACCATTTCGGCATGTGTCATTATCACTAAACTAAGGCTCGTCGTGAGGACAATGTTGGTGTTGTGGCCATCACTCTGTAACTTGATGGTGCCACTATCTTTGTGCGCCCCATGCTGCGTCACAGTCTTGCACAAAGGAGCCTTAGTCAAGATTAATCACTTGCAGTGATGAGGTGTGTGTGTGTGTGTGAAAGGAGACAAGAGGGCACTTGCGTGTGTTATGACCATAACCAACGCCTCTGAGGGCCATATAGAAGGAGTAAGTGAATGTGGAGGCAAGTGGTGAAAATTCCCACGACCAATGGCGTAAAATTTCGTAAGTGGATGCACGATGGGCCATAAACTTAAGGACAGGTATTCCCATACCCAAATTTAACGGACTTGAGTACTTCAAGGAAGTAAGACCAACCCCCCCCAACTCCACCCGTAACGTCCCGAGCGTGTCAAACATCAATGTATTTATTGAAGTCTCATTATTTTTCAAATTAATTTAAGCAGCAAGGCAAAAATTCCTAAAGTTTCCATTCGATGAGATGCTCCATCATGTTTCCTTGTCATACAGTGTCCAAGAATATCTTCAAGTATGTGCTCTGTGTCTTTATTTGCTCCAACACATGAAGGAAGAGGCACGCCTTTGGCGTGACTGTGCTCACTTGGACCTTGGTACAGTTTGAGTCTGCATTTGCAGAACATCGAGTGGATAGCCATTATGTGTGAGAGGAGGGACTTTGTTACAACGAGTGTCACGATTTATTTTATTACAAACGGCTCCAACCACTTTGGTTTGAGCTTTGCGCACACCGATCCTTGTACTATAACATTCGCCAAGCTACGTAGGACGTGATCAACGACTTGGAACTCAATGTCCGTGCGTTGCTTGTTGGTCGCTCCATGGCTTGAGGTTTTACAAGTGTCTAAATGTAACACAACGAACGTTTAGAATGAAACCTAAACATTTACAGTCAAGACAGACTGTCGCAATCATGACCTGATTGAAACAGTCTGCGGCCACTGTTCCGCAACCGACACCATGAGGTATATGTATATCTATATAATTCTATACTATTTCAGACCCTTTTAGACACACTTCTCAGTTATCGACCCCAATATAGTTAGTATTCTGGGGGGAGGTGGGGGACGAAATCTCCCCCTACTCCCTCCCTCGAAAAGTAGAAATGTATTTGGTGTGTGTATATGCAGTTGTATTGTTTACACATCCAACATCATACATTCCTATATAAAGTATTAAATGTCAATACAGAGCATCAATTGTTGTACGCGACGATTTGGAGACGACCAAAATTACAGGTACTTGTTTACCCACAAAATTTGCTTGCGCACGACGAGAGATGCGAATTGTCACCCCACCGGAAGTCCCCCCCCTTCCCCCCCCAAAACAGCGAGTGAATCGGGGGATGCTATCGGACAATGTATCATGTGTACGTTAAGTGTATTTGTACACTTGTGCACAAAGTCGACTCCAGATACATGTCCGAATGCAATTCCATGATACACTTTAGCTTCAGGAGGGGGGGGGTGGAATGGGATGTCCGCACCCCCCTCCCCACCCCATATAATGACAAGTGTATTGTGCGTGTGTATTGGTAAGTGACGCTGATAGACAACAGAAAGAATACTCGAGTTTATTCTCTTCAAAGAAACGAAGTAAGAACCTGCTTATGCGCAAGATTTTCTTGAGGAAGGATTAAAATGGCACACCAACTCAATGTCCCCCCCCCACTTGATGAATGTATAGGGGGCTTGTATGAGACTGTGTATCTTACAAAAATTTGACAAGATTTGAAAGTGTATTTGTACACTTGTACACTAACTTTAACCCCCTCCACATGCACTACCCGATACATATCATAGATATATATTCACATCGGATGGGAGGAGGGGGGGGGGATGAAGTCATTCCCCTCCCCCCCCCAAATATAAACTGGATCTAGCAATGAAATCACATATATAGTCCTTAAATTAGCGGTAGCTGTCAATAAGAGCTGTCAATCTCTACGATTGGACAAACAGTGTAATATTTTGAACTTGATAATTTTGGGGAGTTTGTAGACATCAGCAAAAAAAAAGATGCAACTGTTTATACATTTGTGTTCAATATCGGATTTCCTCCGTATAAGGTTCCAAAAATGGAACCCTAGTTCAATCCACAGAGGGCCATTTGTGGGGGGGGGGGGGTCATGATTGACCGTTGATATCCACCGCTCGAACGTCAGGTCACCCATTCACACAGCTTAAATCCAGACTAGGTCGTTGACAGAGTATAGTATACACATGCGTCTGCTCCTCATATAGCAACGTATGTCATAAAGTGCACAAGTGTGTTTGATATTGACAAAACATAGGCTGAATTTTCTGAAAAAGAAATTTTACATTTCTAAAGTGAAAATTTTTAAGGGCATCCCTTTCTCAAGAAAGTGCAGTGAAGTTTTTTTATTCATGTACATTGAAGTTAGTGTGTACATAATTGTAACAAGCAATTTCTAGGTAGCATGATCAATTTTCGAGTCTTTTTTCTTTGAAGGCTCCTCACCATATGTTTCCATCTTGTGCACTCATTCTTCAGTGCATAAATTGGGGTGATTGGGCTAAAATGCTCCCGCTCCCTTCGCTCCGCAACAATACACTCGACATCTCCCTAATTGTCGAAGGAATTTTGGGGCTGGTGTTCGCTGATGTGGACAAATCTTTCCCAGAACTTGGCCGTCCGCCAGTCACTGCCGGTTGCCATCTTACTACTGGTTCTTCTTGCGGTCCTCCTTGTGGTTTCCAGACTTCTTGCAGATCCAACAGTTCCCACCATGCGGATTGTTTTGTTGCTAGCCTCCTTACACTGCGTCCATCTCCATGGGGTCGGTTTGTTGGTGCTGTGCTCGCTGCTGAAAATTCTCCTGGTTCTCACAAACCCCCCTCGATGGTAACGTTGCACGTCAACGCGCTCAAAAGTGGCCACCATCGCATGGAACTCTATGATTTCACTCAATGCCAACGTGCACTGAATTTCCACCTTCAAGTCGTCGTGGTACTTGTTGACCACCTTCGGCTCGCTCATGTCATCAATCTCCAAGCACAATGCCAAGAAACGGCGTGTGTACTCTTGCATCGAGCCAATCTGCTTCAGCTGCTTCAACTTGTTGCCTGTGACCATGGAAGCATTCACAAGATCGAACAGATCCCTAATGGCTTGTTCAAACTGCTCTCATGTCGTTGGTACACGAGATTCAGCTTGCCCTACGCTTGGCTGCCACAACACGGCATGTTGCACAGCTTTGTTCCCACCTCCACCTCGAGTGGCCAGCATGTTCAGGTGCCTCCACCACTCCAATGCTGCTCCGCGTAGCAGTGTCACCGTGAATGACACACGCACAGCACCGTCCTCCGGAGGGTGACCCAGAGCCCCAAAGTAGCCATTCATCGTGAACAACCTAGTCCGTACGCTCGCACCCTTGACTAAAGGATTGAATGGTTCCGGAGCCTTTGGCTTTGGTCTTGGCGGACTACTTCAGCAGGCCGCCCGAACCTGTCTAATGTCAGTCCCGTCCCGCAGGTCAGCCATCTGCCGACTGAGCCGCTCATTCTCCAGCTTGAGGGCTTTGAGCTGCTCTACAATCTGCTACAGGGCCTGCTCCATGGCTCTGGATTGCTTTTGGCCGTAGGAGATCCTCAGAAAAAACCTGGCAGTGTCTTGGCAGCAATAAAAAATGATTCGACAGCAATTCAATAGTCTGGGATGAAAGTCTGACGTCTTTGAAGTACGTAGGAGTCACCTGTCGTCTCCCGCGCGTGCACGAGAGGCCGTGTGGATGCTACGGAAATATAGAAAGTTTTTCCATAGGTTAGCTTGTGCGTTGGCTTTGAAGTATGGCCCAGTAATCACGCTTTCGACCAGTCTCAACATTGACCGGCGTACTCTAAGCCTTTGCTCCTTGAAGTTTGGCGAGCTCCGGTAGCGCTTCCGCCCAACGGGTGGCTCTAGCTCTGATACCAAATGTGAGAGTGTGTTCTATCTAGAGAGTTAGCTTTGGTGTGTGGAGAGCACAATCACAGCAGAAAGATAGACATGGAGATGTGTGGAAACCAGAACTGGAAAATGACAGAATTACAAGTTAATGAGACTGAAATGAGTACAGGGTGTTTACACCGTCCGGCCGACTAGCCCAGGCCTCAGCCTACTACTTTCCCAGCTTGCTACAACAAGCTTCTTGCACCTGTAATCGGTGCCCTACTTGCACCTGAACTCGGTGTCCTACTTGCACTAGTGCCTTGTGCAAGAAGCCCCCGGCCGTCGATCGTCCAGATCAAAAGTCCCTCCTGTCTCTTGGCGAGCCGCCTCGTTGGTCGAGTATGACTCCCGGCGGTGGATGCGGTCACCATGTTGTACACGACACCGGAGAACTGCGACCGTTGCACGGTCGAAGTGACTGCTTTTTCTACAACCGTTGACTGTGTCCGTCGTCGGAGCTCCCTTCAGAGAGAACCCCTCGGCGGGTAGCGTCATTGGTACGCCACTCGCTGAGGGCACCAACACAATCCCAAAGTTCTATGTTTGGAAGATGTGCACAAAGGAGTGCGCAAAACAGGCTCCTAGCATCGGTGTGACCCTCACATTGGTGCTCACTCGCTCTGTTGCTCGCTACTCCTCCTCCTCGCTTCCCACAGTCGCGGTCAAGCGGAGTCAAGCTCAACCGTGAGCCAATTTTCCAAAAGAAGGAAAATGGCCCAGATGCCCCTGAAACTCCGTCTAGGCCCCGAGTATGCCAGAAAAAGAAGGGCACCTCATTACACTCACCAACACCTTCATCCACATCCACACCTTCACCCACACCCACACCCACACCCACACCCACACCCACACCCACACCCACATCCTCACACACACCCTCACCCACATCCTCACCCACATCCACACCCACACCCACATCCACACCCGCACCCGTATCCACACACACACACTCATCCACACCCTCATCCACACCCTCACTCACACCCTCATTAGCACCCACACTAATACCCACATCCTCACACACACCCTCACCCACATCCTCACCCACATCCACACCCACACCCACATCCACACCCGCACCCGTATCCACACACACACACTCATCCACACCCTCATCCACACCCTCACTCACACCCTCATTAGCACCCACACTAATACCCACATCCTCACACACACCCTCACCCACATCCTCACCCACATCCACACCCACACCCACATCCACACCCGCACCCGTATCCACACACACACACTCATCCACACCCTCATCCACACCCTCACTCACACCCTCATTAGCACCCACACTAATACCCACATCCTCACACACACCCTCACCCACATCCTCACCCACATCCACACCCACACCCACATCCACACCCGCACCCGTATCCACACACACACACTCATCCACACCCTCATCCACACCCTCACTCACACCCTCATTAGCACCCACACTAATACCCACATCCTCACACACACCCTCACCCACATCCTCACCCACATCCACACCCACACCCACATCCACACCCGCACCCGTATCCACACACACACACTCATCCACACCCTCATCCACACCCTCACTCACACCCTCATTAGCACCCACACTAATACCCACATCCTCACACACACCCTCACCCACATCCTCACCCACATCCACACCCACACCCACATCCACACCCGCACCCGTATCCACACACACACACTCATCCACACCCTCATCCACACCCTCACTCACACCCTCATTAGCACCCACACTAATACCCACATCCTCACACACACCCTCACCCACATCCTCACCCACATCCACACCCACACCCACATCCACACCCGCACCCGTATCCACACACACACACTCATCCACACCCTCATCCACACCCTCACTCACACCCTCATTAGCACCCACACACACACACACACACACACATACATACACACACAAATACACACATAGACACACACACACACACACACATAGACAAATTCACACACAAACACACACACACACACACACACACACACAGACACATACACACACACACATACACACGTGCATGTACACAAACACACATACACACACACATACACACGCATACACAAGTACTTACACATTCTCATAAACACACATGCACTCATGTACACACATGTACACCCTCTCTCGCTCTCTCTCTCTCTCTCTCTCTCTCTCTCTTGCTTTCTCTCTCTCTCTCTCATTCTCTCTCTCTCAGTCTCTCTCTCACACACACACATATCCACCCCCAACCACGCACCCACCCCCCCACACCCCCACCCCTACTCCCACCCTCACCCTCACCACCAACCCAGTCTCCAATCCCACCCACCCATCCCCACCCACCCACCCCG
>SZWC01002330.1:196029-221474 GCA_023375785.1 Penium margaritaceum | reverse complement strand
TGAGTGAGTGAGTGAGTGAGTGAGTGAGTGAGTGAGTGAGTGGGTGGGTGGGTGGGTGAGTGAGTGAGTGAGTGAGTGAGTGATCGAGCGAGCGAGTGAGTGAGTGAGTGAGTGAGTCAGTCAGTCCGTGAGTCAGAGGGGAGGAACACAACAACGACCCATGTCACAAGAAAGACATTTCTGCACCACCCTACAAAGCTGGAGCGCCAGCGGACGTGCAGGAGGAGAAGTCTAGGCATGCATGCAAAGACCCGGCAGGAGCAAGGTAGAGTCGGGAAATCGCAATTATAGATTGAAACCAAAATCAAGATCGGGTTTTCCGATTTCGGTTTCGGTTTTTACACATAGGTTTTCCCCCCTGAGGTGAAACCGAAACCTAATCGAAATCGAAAAAACCGAGAAAATCGGAAAAAATCGACTTTTTACCTCACAATCTGTGAGGGAGAAACCAACTTCATATCTGAAAGCAGTTTGCAGAGGGGAAACCAAAACCGAATCGAAATCGACATTTTGATAAGGTTTGGTTTCGATTCCGGTTTTCTGGTTACAGAAATCGGAAAAACCGAGATTACGTTTTAGTCGGCCCCAACTCTACAGGGAGGCAACAAACTGGTTGCTGGGAAGAACTCCTCACGCACGCATTGCATTGCATTGCATTGCATTGCATTGCATTGCATTGCATTGCATTGCATTGCATTGCGGGCACCCGCGGCAAGCGAAAGCCACGTACCAGGAACTACGGCAGCAGAGGCAGCGTCCTTGACACCCCAACCCTCCGTTGCAGAATCGCCAGCCGGGAGCACCTCCTGCAGCGCTCGTCTTCCTTCTCGTCGTGGATCTCTCTTCGCCTCTTTCACGTCTGCTGCAAACGTCCCCTCCGTCACATCACCCTGCTGCCATCCAATCCAACATTTCGCCCCCGCCAAATGCAACGCAACGTAACGCAGCAAAACGCAACGCAACGCAGCACAGCGCAACGTGCCCCAACGCAACGCAACACAAGGCAAGGCAATGCACCGCAACGCAACACAAGGCAAGGCAATGCAACGCAACACAACACAACACAACACAACACAAGGCAAGGCAATGCAACGCAACACAACACAACACAACACAACACAACACAAGGCAAGGCAACACAACACAACACAAGGCAAGGCAACGCAACACAACACAAGGCAAGGCAACACAACACAACACAAGCCAGTGCAACGCAATTGCAACAAGACACGGTTGCGACACCAGTCAAGTGGTTCTGAACGGCATGTTGGGTGACATGACGAGTCGAGCAGTGTGAAGCAATGGAACAGTGTGAAGCAATGGAACAGTGTGAAGCAATGGAGCAGTGTGAAGCAATGGAACAGTGTGAAGCAATGGAACAGTGTGAAGCAATGGAACAGTGTGAAGCAATGGAACAGTGTGAAGCAATGGAACAGTGTGAAGCAATGGAACAGTGTGAAGCAATGGAGCAGTGTGAAGCAAGCAATGGAGAAGGGATCTCGTGAGGCACGCCAGGAAAGAAAACAGAGGGCAGCTTTTTTCTTCTCCATTGGGATGAGTGTCATGGCATGGCAGCATCTGGCGCTTCAACAGCAACTTCACAAACCTCTGAAGACGTCAACGTTGCCAAAACGGAAAAAAGCAATCGTTGCTGCCTACTCTCTATGGTGAGAGAAATTTTCGTTATGACGGATGATTGTTGTGTGCCCGGTCGACAGGCCGTCCACCCTTTTCTTCGACGGATGTTTTGGCTGTCTACTCATTTAAGGGGAGAGAGAGAGAGAGAGAGAGAGAGAGAGAGAATGGACATCTAGAAGTTGGAAAGAAAGAGAAGAAAAAAAGAAGAATGAAAAAAGAACGCGCCGTATACTGGACGTCGCCACCCAGTGCACTGTCCGTTCCTTTCTTCTTTTTCTTCGTTGTCGACAAACTTGGTGGGTGAGACACAATGTTCTCACCCGTCACGTAGACAAATGTCCATAACACTTGTTTTGGAGGCCCTCACACACGTCCAGAGTTTGTTCGAATACATACGTTGCACGACTGTCGGACACGGAAGACTGCGCACAACACAACCTTGTGCAGCACGCAACCTTGTGCGGCACACAACCTTGTGCAGCAGACCCATTATGGGAAAACGGTACCAAACTCAGGACAGAACAGGGTACCAAACTCAGGACAGAACAGGGTACCAAACTCAGGACAGAACAGGGTACCAGCCGAAATCGGCCGACATCCCTCATCTTCTTACAGCGACTTCCAATGTTGGGCAGCAAGCAAACCGTCTTTCTTCGATAGCGGACGGAGTGAGAAACGTTCTTGCCAGGATATCGCCGATGTTGGCTATATTGACAATATCGGCGATATTGACGGTATCGGCAATATTGACGGTATCAGCAATATTGACGGTATCGGCGATATTGACAGTATCGGCAATGTTGACGGTATCGGCGATGTTGACGGTATCGGCAATATTGACGGTATCGGCAATATTGACGGTATCGGCAATATTGATGGTATCGGCAATATTGATGGTATCGGCAATATTGACGGTATCGGCAATATTGACAGTATCGGCAATATTGACGGTATCGCCAATATTGAAGGGGTTTCGGCAATACTGACGGTATCGGCAATTTCGGCAATATTGACGGTATCGGCAATATCACCGATGTTGTTGATACCGTCAAAATCGGCGATATTGCCGACACCGTATCGACAACATCGGCGATACTGACGGTATTGGGCCACCAGCGCTCAATCCTGAGGGATCTTGGGTGACTGGAGGTGTATCGACATAACCATTGAACATCGATCTCGGCCGTTGATCTCCCGACGTATCGAACGTTTTGGATGACATCATTTCACCACCACTCCACTCAGGACAGGGAGAGGAAGGAAGGGACGGAAGAACAAGGCAGGCATGTAGTGATGCAATGCCTCCCTAAACTCTTAGATTACTGAACAAGGAGAAGGAGGAGGAGGAGGAGGAGGAAGCAGTGTCTTTCTTCTTGCTGAAACACACTGTGTGAACGAATGCAAGAGTGAATGCGAATGCAGAAGCAAAGCAAGTGCGGTGTGAAGGCAAATGGGAATAGTGACTGGTGACCGTGGGGTGAGGAGTACTCAACCAAACCAAAACCAAAACCAAGGACGGACGAACGGATGGAAGGAGGGACGGGTAACCCTAGACAGCAGCAGCGGCACTAGCCACTCGATGTCGCACCGGCACACCAAAAAAGCACTCGAAACGCACTGGAACGCACTAAGAGCACTCACCACAGAAGCCGCGAAGTGGGAAAGAGAAAGAGACCCAGGACGACGAGTAGGCGTTGCCAGCACGACCACGGCAGCAGCAGCCATCACGCACGCCATTGCAAGTGCGGCAGTCCAAAGCAGAGCTGCAGATGCAAGCGGAGGCACTCGCAGGGACGGCGCCTCGGAAGCCACGGGCGAGGGCTCTGGGGTGGAAGGTGTGCTTGTGTCCGTCTTTCCAGTTTTGGTGCTGATCTCCGTCTTGCTGTTGGTGCTGGTCGTAAGGTCGGTGTCACTGGTTGACGTCCTCATGGTAATGGTGGTGGTGGTGTTGGTGGTGGCCGCGGCGGCCGGGACGGCGGGGGCGACGGCGGTGAAGGCGGCGGCGATGGCAGCGAAGGCCTCGGCGATGGCGGCAGCGGCGGCGGCGGCGGCGGCGGCGGCGGTGGCGGCGGTGGCGGCGGCGTAAATGGCGGCGGCGGCGACGGTGGTTGTGATAATGTTGCTTCTGCTGGTGGTGGCAGGCCGATGAGCAGAGAGAGTGCTCTGCGGAAGTGGTGCGGCGGGAGGAAGGGGTGAGGAATGAGGGGTAACGGTGGGATTGCTAAAATGTGCACATGCGCGGGAAGAAAATGCAAGAGAAGGTGAAGAAACCTACGATACGATGAAAAAGCCCATTAGCGCTGTTTGGTAACCCGTGACCCTCATACATGAGAAACTTGAGAAATGTATAATAAGCAAGAAGTGTACTTCAATGACAAGTGTCGAAATGACCGAACACATGTATACAAGTGTAGAGTCACAAATGAACTGTAGTCCGACTAATTGTATCGATTGTCGAGCGACAAGTGTGGAGTCGTGTCGTGAGTGGTCGGATCGAGAAGTTATGCCAAGGAATCAGGGGGCCTCGAAGATCGACGACAAAGATGCAAAATGCATCTTTAAAAATCTTGATATTTATTGATGCGTTGAGAATTTAACCAAAAGGTCGTGACACTTCTGTCGATGATTCACGAAAGTAGTCGAGTTTGTCACAATGTCCGAGAAGGATCGCCGGAGGGCAATGGCACTCAACCTAATTGCCCTCGACCATCTGAGTGAAATTCAGGTCTCGACACACGGTGGGCTATTTGCGTCATGACAGAAATGCCAACTCGAAATGATTGTGTGGTATGTCTTGTATGTAATATTTCCACCCCATTCACCGGCGACGTCTCGGCGAGCGTATCGATGTAGCCTGGTGACGGCAATATTGCCCTTCGATACAAAATCGATGTCACGGAGGATTTCATAGGGTTCCTAGCAGCTATGCGCAACATCATAGTCGCGCCACTTGATAAGATATTCTTTTATTCTGCCACGTCGTCAATGGCCGACGATTGTTTGTTGTGACTGGCAGACACGTAAGTGACCTCTTGACTCCATTCATTCACACACACACACACACCGTCACTACAAGTGCCTAGGCTGACATGAAGCTCAAGGCAAACGCGTTGCGGGCCACCAATCATTAGCGTCTTAGCTGGGTGCAAGATTGGCGCAAGCTCTGTAATGCTCAGTTTCATCTGAGAGCATACTTGCTCTTACCAGCATGTGCTGGTTACCTCTCATTTGGCTAAAACATAAGGGAACTAC
The DNA here is from genome assembly GCA_023375785.1 of Penium margaritaceum. NCBI lineage: Eukaryota > Viridiplantae > Streptophyta > Zygnematophyceae > Desmidiales > Peniaceae > Penium > Penium margaritaceum. The sequence goes on along the minus strand of SZWC01002330.1, from coordinate 216,584 downwards.
GTGAGAGACACATGCATCCACATACACTCGTGGTCGATGTGGTTCTCTGTGTGGTTGATATGCGTGGTTGGCTACATTTGTAGTTTAGAGCATCGGGTTGCTAATCCTACAGAGCCACGCTCTCGGCCGTTCCAGAGTGTGAGAAACCACGGTGGCTTTTGCCGACTAGTTAGGTTTGACTCTGGGGTGGCGGCTGGTCCCCACTTCGAGCCACTCTAGTGGGTGATCCGGTCAACCGGTTGCTAAGAGCTCACTAATCTGTTACTCCAGTTACACTTGCTTCTTGTAATCTCTCAAGGTTTTTCACCAACTTCTTATCTTTCCCGTCGCCATGACTACCTTGTGATCCTCACTTGCATGGTAGGGAGCTTGTGCCAGCATTCTGCTGCTACCTACTCGTATCAGATCAGGAGGGGAAACCCCCTCCTCTCTATCGAGTCGAGGTTCGTGGAACTGCACGCAGTGATACTCTTGCCCCCACAACGGGCCTCGCATCTGCGCCTCGCATCTCAGCAGGCAACTCTCAGTGTCGCTCCCGGTTGTTTGAGTAGCTCACTGCTACAACGCTGACACTTGTCACATACCCTACTGCTCCTTAACTTTGACGAATGGATTTTTAAAAAGTTAATGATCCTTAATTTTGTTCTTTTTTTGTTCAAATTCATTAGGTGGATGCTTAATTTTGTTTGTAGCGCAGGGGGTAGTCCCTTAAATTCGGCGAGGGGTCCCGATCATTACCTCTGTTATCCATGAATTCGACGACGCCCGTCTGTTGAACGATGAGCGCGCGTTTTGTTTGCGCGGTCTACGCTCAACGAGCGTGAGCCGTTGGCAAATGCGTGGCACGCAGATAAGCTAGTATAGCCTAGCTTTGGGGCAACTTGCCGCTGCCACATTCGGGTGGAGGGGCTGCGGCACGTTGCTCCAAACACTTGAGCTTGTGTCATGACTTCAACTTCACAGTCTTGTATTCAACATTGAACAACATAACACCATGGACCGTTTCTGACCAGGGTTTCTGCCGAGGAACACAGACGTCATCTCCATGCTGTTGCTTGTCAGGGTCTTCCTCCGCGTCCTGCACTCCCAAAACGCCCTATTGGGCGTCCGCGCAAGGTGGTTCTCCTGACCTTTGACAACTATATAGATGATCAGCCGTCGGCCGGGTACAACAACACCTACATCAACGGTCCTGCCGCGCAATCGGCGCTCATGCTATCCGCTGGCGTGCCAGTCGCGCTATGCATTTCGTCGGGTGTCCAACCGCCGCTGCCGACTACGAGTGTCCGGGATGCTCCACCGCGTGTCTTCACCTCATACTCCCCTGGCGCAAGTACGTCAAAGGCTCCTCTCCCTCCTTCCGTACCTGTCAGCATCTCCCGTCCGAGTCGAAGTGCTAGAGACATGGCGCTTGACGACGACACCCCCATCCCTCGTCGTTGACTGACGGCAGAGGAGAAGGGAAAGGCGCCGGCTGAGGAGGACATTCCTCCTCTTTCCCCACCGTTCCAAGAGGACCAGGCATGCTCGTCAGCCCGATGTTGTCGTCATCGGGTCTCGCTCCGCGTCGACCATCCCTGACACTGACTCGTGAGATGATGACGTGTCAGGCTCATCTTCTGAGTCCCATGGCCAGACGAGTGACGACAGCACCGACACCGAGTGCCTCGCCCTCTGCACGTTAACGTTTTCAATGTCTACTTCAGCTGCATCAAGCGTAAGTTCCGCGACGTCTCGCAAGCTTGGAAAATAAGCATATTGGTTTGGGAGCGGACATTTTCAGACAGTCTACCGTGCCTTCAAATCGCAGCCGTCCGCTTATGCGACTGTGCAGCATCTGAGACGTTCTTTTAGGACACCCGATGGATGTGTCTTTGATAAATTTGCTCCTAGTATTGTGTCAGGATGGTTTGTGGAAGGCACGAAGATTCTGAAGAAGTAGTACGAAGGTGCTGTTATTGCGGTGATTGCATCTGCACCATCGGCGCCTGTCAGTGAAAAAAAAAGAGGAAGCATGGAGGCCGGGGCAAGCGGGCTTGGCTGTCCGAGCATCATGAGATCGTCGATGCAATTTGATCGACACTCGAGGATGCTCGCGCAGCCGGTCATGCGTTGAACTAAAAAGTGATCCGCCGTGAGATTCGCGGTGTTCTTGCACGTCATGCTCCCGACCAGCTTGAATTAGTGGGCCGTCATGTTTTTGCACGTTTGTGGGTCAGGAAGTTCGTGAAACAAGAAATGGGATGGTCGTGGAGGAGTGGAACCATTGCCGTGCAGAAACTGCTTGCTGACTTCGAGAACAAGATTCTGACGTTTCACCGTCGTGCAACTTGCATGGCCGCGTTGTACAGTATCAAGCACTTCCTTGTCATCAACGGCGAACACACCTCCATCCAGCTGCTCCCAACCGGCGGGCACACGTACGCACCAAAGGGCAGCCAGGAGATCAGCATCGTAGGGCTGGAGGACAAGCGTGCGGTCACCGCACTCATTTCTTCTTCCATGACTGGCGAGTTGTTGCCGATGCAGCTGATTTTTGGCGGGAAGACCGCGAGGTCGGTCCCACGTGGAGAAAAACCGAGCGGCTCCTCGAAGAGGGATGGAATCTGACGTGTACTCCTACTCACTGGGCAAACATGGACACCAAGAAGGAATGGGTTTGCATGGTCGTCTTCCCGCACTACAAGCGGACTTATGCCGCGCTTGGTGTCCGCAAGGGCAAGGAGAATCTTCTTCTTGTCCTCGACACCTGGCGTCCGCACTACAACGCGATTTTTAAGCTTTGGCTAAAGGACAAATTCCGTTGTATCCATACGGCGTACATGCCTGCTAGATGCACCGGTAAGGCATAGCCGGCTGATGTCGGCATCATCCGTCCGTTGAAAAACAAGCTCGACAAATGTTTTGCATCATGGGGTGCGCAGCGTAACCGGGAGGGTCGGAGCATGCACATAGGCATGAAAGAGGTGAAGGAGGAGGCATGTGGATGGGTTTTCAAGGCTTGGGAGTACATGCGCGATGAGGAGCCCCTGGTGAAGAATGCATGGGCCAAATCGGGGTTCATGAGGGTGTTTGACCCATCATTCCAGCGTGCGGCAGCACCATATGGCGGTGAACTGTTGTTCCATGATGAGGATGTGGAGGAGGAGGATGAAGTGGCATAGAATCTTGTCTTGTTGTTGTGTATTACACGTGATTTTCTACGACTCAGACTTCACACATTGAGTTTTGCAAGTTGAATGTTTGCACGTTCGTTCTCCGAGACCTCGTGTACATGTCCAAGACTCGCCGAATGGTTTTTAACGAATGAATGGACATACTACTGTGGAAAAAAAAGCACCAAGATAGACAGGAAGTAAAGTAGAACCCAAAAAAAGAATTTGCATGCATGATCCCTTAAATTTGACTATTGCACCTCCAAACGAATTTGGCACACCGTTAATATTGATTGTACAATTTTTTTCTGCACTTCGACGGGCCAAAAACCATTAATATCGAAATCAAGGATCAGCAGGGTAGTCCAACAGCTCGCATTTTGCGTACTCGTAGTTTGCACACCTGTAGCTTGCAGTGAACAAAACCGGAGCTTGCAATTTGAAGACCCGCCTTCTACACCGATCTGGCTCCTCTCTAGCTCTCTGCTACAACGCTGACCTCTGTCACACAGCCCCGCAGCTCGTAGTTTGCATACTCGTACCTCGCAAACCCGTAGCTCGCATCTCACACACCCACAGCTTGCTGTTTGAAGACCCGCTCTGTGCACCGATCCCGGCTACTCCACAGCTCTTTGTTGCAATGTTGACCTCTGTCGCACAACCCCGCAACTCACAATTCACAAAATTGCTATATCCATGGTGCCATGCCCTGTTGTCCAATAGCCCCTTTGCTGCCCGGTCACCGGGGTTCTCCACCACGCACTGGTCTTACACTGGAGCAGCATCACCCTTAACTTCTCTTCAGCTGTTGGTCACCCCTCAGCACTTGGGTGCTCCGTGCCTCCACTGCCACGCAGTCACGTAGCCCGTAGTTTTCAAATCCACATCAGTCATGCTCCCAGTTCTCCCGCAGCTCACCAGTACATCACTGACCTCTGTCGCACAGCCTCGTAGTTCACAGTTTGCAGAACTACAATAGGCATAGTACTTGGTCCCGCTGCTTGCACACTAGTGCATTCTCCTACGTCTCCTCACACCCATCAACAGTAGGTGTAGCTGCGTCTGTGGCCTTGATCTCCATCCTAGCTTCACCACCTAACACAGAGCCAATCCCCACCTGAGGGAGGAGTTGGAGTGAACATGCATGTATCAATGAGGAGATTACCTTCTAGGAGAGACAGGTGGAGCGCAAGGTATGGATGCATCACCGCCGTGAGAGCCTAGGAAACTACCACTGGGAGGACAACGACTCGACAGAGGACAAAGGATTGCGCCGATGCTGCAAAACATGGACCCTATAACGACTCATCAACCGTGCAAAACGCACGAGTAACGGGGTCGCCACATGACCAATGTCATCCTCAATCACCTTTAAGCTCTCCCATTGCCCATAGGATACGTCGGCAGAGTCAGCGTGGCATTCCCAGTGGGGCGCCACTAGCAAGAGCAGCAACATCAGCAGCGCCAACAGAGTCACCTCGTAAATGCACCACTTCTCGACGTACGACATCTCCTATTGTCTCACTGGCTACAACTACTTCCTCTGGGCCTTCTAATGTTTTCATTATCTTGGAACCATTTCTTGTCCCTTGTGTTGCCATCTCCTCCACATTTGCTACCACATTACGTGCTGTGCGTGCCCTCGACATCACTACTGGTAGCAATGCTATTGAAGCCTAGACAACTGCTACTATTAACCAAGAACCTCTCATAGCAGTAGTAGTTAACATCGCCACATAGGTCGCCGCCGCCATAGAATTTGTAGCAGCAAAAACGGCACCTGCTGCCTCTGCTCTCTCCAGCGCCATCGTCTCCATCCATACCTCCACGGTTCAAGCATCCTCTATAGCTACGTTGTCACCGCTGTGACATCAAATTGACACTCTACTTACAACTATAGGAGCCGTCTCCACCCTCATAGGTGTTTCCCTTGCTGGAGTTGCCTACGTCATCATCTCCACCTCTTCCTTCGTGGCAGTCATCCAAGCTTGAGCAGTAGCAGCCCTTCCAACCTCTCCTTAGTTTGCGTCGCTAGCTCTGGTGAGATTTTTCTACCTGCCTCGTTGATGTCTTTCTCCTTCTCTCCCCTCTTCTCCCATGTGGCCGTGTGTGTGCGTTCGGATTTGTTGCCTTGTAGAACTAACTTGACGAGCCACACCCATCTTACCTTTTCACGTGCACTAGGACAGGGAAAACTCTGTTGACACGGAAAAACCTTCAGTTGAGTTCAGCCACCGCTCACCATGCCTGTTCATGACCACTATGCCGCACTACAGGAGGAGTTGCGGTGAGAGCGTGCTGCTCTCCAAGTAGCTCTCACTGCACATCACACTACTGAAGTGAAAGTGTGCGTAGAACAGGGTGACCAGGAAACCTTCGCCAACCACGTACCTGATTTGGTTCTCAATCGCCTATAACCTCCATTACACTCTACGCCCTCTGTGTGTGCTGTTTCTGGCATTCTTGATTCATTCTCCACCTCACCTACTTCCACATAAAATACCGCTAGCTCTCTCACTTCCGACCCCCTTGATGTCACGACTGTTGCAGGTGCTGTCGCTGTAAATCCCCTTGCACAGCCCACGCACCGCAAACCAGATTTGGATTCCGCACCACCTCACTTCACCTCTAACCACACCTTTGCTTCCTAGGAGGTTTGTTTCAGTGCTTTGGCATTGGGTGAAATACTCTGGGAGTACTATCACAAACCGAATCCCTTTGCAAACCCTCATTTTGTGCCCACGGGTGCTGAGTTTGCATGTGCTATCTGTGCTCTTCTTTGTGTTGGACCTGACAATCTTCTCGATGAGATATTGTCCTACAATGCTGACATAACCTGTCGCACGGTCGCTGTTACTGTAGGCGCAGCGCAGAGTGTGCTCACTGTCTAGTTCAACACACTCTCTATGCGTGCTGATGAAACTGAGGACGCCTTCTGGGCTGACCCATTCGCTTTTTGCGTGACCTTGGCAAAGGGACTCCACGACATCTTCTTATTGTTCTTTTCATTGTCAACAACCTCATCCCCAAATTGTTGGACATCTTTAGGGAGGTGAGAGCTTCTGAGCTTGAGCATCTTGCATCCGAGCCTGTACCTATCGATGCCCTCCCCCCTGGCAGTGGAGCCTTCTGGGAGTTCAGTGCCCAGCGCCTCAGTGAATGGTGGAGCGCTCTCCATAAAAAATGCATCTACTGTGCAGCTATCACTGCTACTACCACTCCATTCCATTCCACCTCCTTGTCATCCACCTCATGGTTCTCACCCTCCTCCTCTACCACATCTCTCCTCAACCAAGGAGGAGCGTGGGGGTGGCCGTGGTTGCGGTCGGGGCAAAGACACCAACGGTGCTGGTGTTGGTGGACAAGCTGGTTATGGCAGAGGGAAAGGCTCCAATAGTACCTCTTCCTCTTCCTCTTTCTCCTTCACCTCCAACACTGTTACATGCTAGAATTGTGGCACCACCGGGCACTCAAAGCCTAAATGTCCGGCGTCGTCAAACAACAAGCCCCTTGCGTCAGCCATTCATGCGCACTGGGAACACTCTTCTAGTGGCTCTTGGAGCTCTTCTGGTGCCGCCACCTCTACGGCTCCAACTAGTTGTAGTGCTTTAGACACTACCAAGGTTGCCGCTTACAGTACCACTACAACCCCACCTCCGCTGCCTTCTACTCGAGGATAGCCTCGAGGCTATCGGGGGCTGATCTACTCTGGCCCCCTTTCAGGCTCCTTTTCTCCTCTCGCCTGGGCGTCTCCTATCTATCCCCATCAGCGTCCCTCCTTCGACGTTGTGATCACTCCTTACCCGCCTGAGGACGAGAGCCAATTGGACGTTGCTCTCTCCCATGCCATTCATCAGCATCACCTTTGTGATCAGCGGGGTGAGATTGGGTGTATCGCGTCTGAGTCACTTGCGTGTGCCGTTAAAGGGGAGTTGCATGGTCTTGCATCAGGTCATCTTCTCAGGTGTCCTCCCACTGACGTTCAAGGATTGAAGAGTGGCAGTACGTTTGCTTGCCCTGCTGTCTTGCCGTATGTGGCAATGGTTTTCACCGCACGCTACCATTGCCATAGTGAGTCGTGATTCCTCCACTATTCGTGTGTCGAGTGGCTTCTGGATCCTTGACTCTAGAGAAACCCACCACATGATTTTTATACGTTTGTCCTTCATCTCCCTTGGCCCTACTTGCTTTGTTTGATTTGTTTGCACCCACTTTGGGCAGCTGCTTCCTGTTGAGGGGGTTGGGGTCGTGCGCCTCGTCTACCCCGGAGGGGAACTGTTCATGTCGAAGGTCTTGTATGTTCCATCACTTGAGTTATGTCTTCTCTCTGTTACGACGCTCAACAACCAGGGCATGGACTTCTCCTCTAGTCGCGACACTGCCTCTGTCTCTCTCATCGTACCTCTAGTCGCATCTCACTTTAGGGCACACGCCATGATCGCTTGTTCCGTGTTCCCTCCTTTGCACCTGTTCCAGCCACTGCTGCCCACGTGCATGTTTCTCTCTCTCTCTTTTCCCTACGCACGCATAGCTACTGAACCACAGCTTGTGCCACATTGACACTACTGCCATTGATAGCGTGCTTTGTGTACTTTCAACAGATGGTCTTGATGTTTTCACGTTTCTTGCTCCATGTCCTCATGATTGCCTTGACTGTGCTTAGGGGAAAATGCACCGCTCCCCTTTTTCCACCTCTGAGTCTCGCACCTACAATCCCCTCGATCTACTACACGCTGCTGTCATGGGACCTCTTCCTCATGAGGCTCTGGGGAGGGTTGGTTGTTACGTCCTCCGTCTCACAGATGAATTCTCCCGCATGTACTGGGTCTTTGCACTCAAGCAAAGAGTGACTTCTGCTCCACTCTTTAATCCTAGCTTCCTGAGGTTGAACTTGCCTGTGGTCTTTGTCTTTCTGTCTTTTGTTGTGACATGGTGGTGAGTTTTTGGGCCCTACAACTCCTTCTCTCATGTCTCACAAGGTGCGCATTGAAGCTACGGCTCCCGACACACCCCAAAGAAATGGCGTATATGAATGCTGGAACATGACTCTCGTTGGTGGTGTCCACACCCTCCTCAATGCATCCAACCTCCCTCCTCTCTTTCCTATTGAGGCCATGTCTTACATGACGTGGGTGCCCATGGTCCCCTTCATCGTCATGTCACCCCTTTAGAGCGTTGTTTTGGGCGTCGTGTTGACCATCACCTTGCTTGTGTCTCGGGCTATGGAGCTGCCGTCTGGCTTCTTGAAGACCTTCGCGATGGAAAACTCTGTTCGCGTGCATGTTTGTATACCTCCCTCGATGTCTCTTCCATGTCCAAAGCATGGCACTTCTAGGACCCCGATTGTGCACGTGTTGTCGAGTGTCTTGACGTCCACTTCTTTGAGGACGTCTTTCCTCGCGACCGCTCCCGTGTCGCTCCACCTTCCTCCCTGTCTTGACTCCATCAACTTGGGAGGGAGTGGGTTTGTCTCGGCCTCTGGTCTTGCAGGAACCCAGCCATCTCCGTTGGTGCAATCACTTATTCCTCTGGTCTCTCTCCATCTTTGCCATTTGACACGCTTTCCAACACCTCGTCTGGTTCCCTTACTGGTCCTTCTTCAACGTCTTATCCTTTTGCATCCTCAGAGTCCGTGTTTGTGCCTCTTAGTGCTCCACCACTACCTGCCGACATTCCATCGCAGTCTCCCCCTCGTGTCATTCCTGACTCCCCTCCGATGCCTGCTTTGTAGCCCTTTGTGTCCGTTGGCAAGACATCATCCCAATCCTGCCTTCGATGCCCTTTCAGCCGTGCCACAGCCATACACTCGTGGAGGGACATTTTGCCCCCTTCAATAGCATTCTCCCTCACAGTCCTCTCAGAGCCGCACTCATTCTAGTGTATCATCCACTACAGCCAGCTCCTCTGCCAGACCTTCAGGCATGGATGCACTTGGACTAGTTATCAGTGTTTTCCACCCTAGCTTGGCAGTGGGTTATGCACTTGTTGCTCACGAGTTCCACAGTGCTCTTGAGGCATTTTTTGATAGCTACGCTGACCCTTTTCTTATGGCAAGTGAGCTCCCCTCACTTCCGCAAGAGCCCACCACTGTCCGTTAGGTGATAAAGGCAGCTGACGCTGATCTCTGGAAAAGGCCATGCAATTGTAGCTCATCACTCTCAATGAACATAAGGTCTTAAAACTTGTTGATCTCCTAGCAGGTTGCAAGGCTGTTTTGGCTCATTGAGTCTTTCGGCATAAGCTAAAGCCCAATGGCACGGTCGATAGGTATTCTGGCATGGAAGTCTAGACAATGAAGTCTACATTGTGTAGCCCCCATGCATTATAGATGGTAGGAACAAGGTATAGCGGCTACGCAAGGCCTTGTACGGGCTCAAATATTCGCCCCGATGTTTGAACCCGGAGATCGCATCCATGCTTGAGAGAGGTGGCTATCTTTGTAGCACTGTTGACCCAACACTCTTATTGATTGCACACCCGCAACCCTTTGTGGCCATCCAGGTCTATGAAGATGATCTCCTCATTGAGTCACCCAGCCCTGCTACGGTGCAGTCAGTAAAGTCTCACCTATAGTCCACCTACAAGATGAAGGACATGGGTCCAGCTCGATTGTTCCTTGGCATGGAACTTCAGCGTGACCACCAATGCCGCACATTGCACATACACCAGGCTACTAATATCCGCAGCGTGGAGGAGTGCTTTCCCTATGTGTTGGCTGACACTTCCACTACATCCACACCAATGACCCCAACTGTTCAGCGCCTGCTCAAGCCACTTGACACGTCTCACCTGGGAGAGCCTATGAACTTCAACGATTATGTGAATGTGATCAGATATGTTATGTACCTTGCCACCACCAATTGAGCGGACGTGGCCTTCTTGGTCAACTTTCATGCCCAGTTCTCTTAGTAGCCTCATCAAAGGCATCTCGAGGCAACACTACATGTCCTCCCTTATGCGTTGCCCACCGCACGTGTAGGATTGTGCTAAGGATTACAACCTTCGGTGGTTGTTGACGCGTACACTGACAGTGATTGGGTTCATGAAACAGATGCACGCAGTCGCATCGGCTACATCTTTCTTGTGGATAGGACTACTATATCATGGAAGAGTGGAAAATAGGGATGTGTTGCACACAGTTCCATTGAGGCTGAGTACGTCGTGCTTAGAGCAGGTATGTATGAGTGTGTGGTTTTCTTGCTTGCTGCAATAGCTGTGTGTGCCCATCCGTTGCTTAACACTACACTAGGACAATCAAACTACCAAGGCAATTGCTGAGCATGACAGCATGCATCATTCATGCATTAAGCACATCAACATTGAGTATCACTTTGTTCACGAGCGTATTGTCGCAGGAGATGTCAAGGTTTTCTGGATCGACCCTCGACAGCAGCATGTAGACTTTCTCACCAAAGCTCTTAGCAATGGAATGTTCAAGGCTGCCGTGCATGCAGCTGGCCTGTTGCGTGCACGCGATGCCCCTGATTGATGTGACCACTGTGCATCTTGCCTGTACTTTTGTTCTCTTTGTGGTGCATGGACTGTTTGCCTGTGGATCATGGGGAGTCCCCCATGACCCACAGACAATGTTGGTTGTAAACATCATACACGCAAGTGACCACTTGACTCCATTCATTCCACACCATCACTACAGGTGAGTAAGGTGACATGAAGCTTAAGGCGCACGCGTTGCGGCCAACGCATCATTGGCGTCTCAGCGGGGTGCAAGGTTGGCGTGAGCTGTGTCATGCTTAGTTTCATTTGAGAGCATATTTGCTGTCACCAGCATGTGGTGGTTAGCTCTGAATCAGCTAAAACATAAGGGAAATACATGGGAGATACATGCATCCACATTTACTCATGGTCGATGTGGTCCTCTATGTGATTTATATGCATGCTTGGTTAGATATGTAGTTTAGAGCATCAGTTGCTGATCCTAGAGGGCCACACTCTCGGCCGTTCCAGAGTGTGAGAAACCATGGCGACTTTTGCCAACTGGTTAGGTTCGACCCTTGGGTGGCAGCCGGGTTCCACTTCAAGCCACTCAAGTGGGTGGCCCGGGCAACCGGTTGCTAAGAGCTCGCTAGCCCGTTACTCCCATTAAACTTGCTTCTCCTAATCCCTCAAGTTTTTTCACCAACATTTTGCCGCTCCCATCGCCATGGATACCTTATGATCCTCACTTACATGATAAGGAGCTTGTGCCAGCATTCTGTTGCTACCTACAAGGATGTCCTCAATGATGTACTCCGTGTCTCCGTCCACTTGTATAGGAGGAGATGGAGGGACATTCCAGCCGGGGAAGTTCTTGCTAGGGTCTTGGTAGTGCTTGAGTCTGTAGATGTAGACCACCCGATGAACTTGCATAGTATTGAGGAGTTTGAGTCACGCAACCACGCTGGTTTGCATGCGCTCAATCTCAAACGGTCCCAATCATCGGGGTTTGAGTCTCAGACAGTCGACTCCGCAGAGTTTCATGTTTGCCAAGCTGAGGAGAACTTTGTTGCCAATGCCAAACATGTCATCGTTGCGATGTCGGTGGGCTACTCGCTTCATCACTGCTTGTGTCTTCACGAGCGCCTGCCAAGCTGTACCCAAGATGGTAGAGAAATAACGACATTGGTTGTCGACCGTGAGAATGTTGCTTTGGCTGTGAAGTCCGGCTGGTGTGGTGGGAAGTTTGCCATGCACCACTTTGAACAAATAATTTCCCGTTGCGGTGGATGTCGCCGAATTCTATGGGAGTTTGGCAGTTGGAATGTTGATTGCCCAATCCATCCCGTGTGGCTGGCATAAATTCTGGGGGAGTTGTTTGAGTTTATGATTGATCTACATGGTTTCGCCGTTGTTTTGAGGGTGGAATGTCATGGAAAGCTGGATCCGACTACCGTGGCGAGTCATCACTTTGGGCTACAAACGGCTGGGGAATCGACCGTCTCTGTTGCTTGTGATGGTTTTTGGCGCGCCGTGTAGCCATACGATAATGCTTAGAAATAGCCGTATTTTTCCTTCTTCGGTGATGACGGTCGTCATCGCAATAACATGGGAAATTTGGAGAACCTGTCAACAACCACAAGGACTGTGTCATACCCCTTAGGTGTGACCGGGAATCGTGTGACCAAGTCCATTAAGATTTTGGTCTATGGTTCCGTTGGAATGGGGAGCGGCTACAAAAGTTTGGGTGGGCGCGTGCGACAGAATTTTCATCACTGACACGTGTCACAAGATTTGCAGAAGTTGGCCATGTCGGTTTACATATTTTCCTACCAGTATTGCTTCGCCAGCTTCTTTAACATCTTGTCCTATCTGAAATGTCCTCTTGGGCTGGTGTATTGGCACTCTTTGTTTAGCATGCAACAGAGTTCGACATTCGGTGGTACGACCACCTGGCAAGTGAAGCATTGTCGCCAATAGGGTGCGTTGTGCCAAAACTTGGACTTTTCATATCCGGCATGCCGGTCCTAGCCACGTGAAATATGGATCTCGCTGTACTTGAAGTGTCGCTGCTTCAGCCATCAGGTCTGGTTGGTTAAGCACATCTACTGGGTTAGTTTTTCCCGGCCGATACTCAATATCGTAGTCAAATCCGGATTCAAGAGACTCCATCCATCGGGTTTGACTTCGACTGAGGTTTGATTGCATCTTTAAATGTTTCAGTGCATGATTGTTGGTTTGTAAAATGCATCGACGGCATTCAAGATATCGCCGCCATGTCTTAAATGTGTGTACAGCTGCCGGCATCTCCTTCTCATGTACAATGTGGTTGAGTTCTGGTCTACGTAACTTTTGTGACATTTTCCTGACCGGTTGGTCTCCGTTGCCATGATCTTGAATGAGATGGATCGATTGGAGGCATCCCTAGCCATGACGTAGTTGGCCACTGGATCGGCCAATCGTAGGGCTCACGCCGAGGTCAGAGCGTTCCAAAAAGTGGTGAACGCTTCTTGTTTGTTATCTCCCACTGCCACTCATATTCTTTTCAAGTGAGATCAGAGAGGCGCTGACAGTCAGGCGTTATCATGTATGAAATGCTGGTAGTAGTTGTAGAAGTCGAGAAAAACTTGGACGACTCCGACGTTGGTCAGTGTCGACCAATCAGTGACTACTGCCCCTTCTTTCGGATCCATGGTGATCCGTCCGGCGTTGATGACGTGACCTAAACATTTGATCGAATGGCGTCCAAAGTCACACTTTGAGGGTTTTCTGAAGAATTTGTCTCTTTGTAGAATTTTGAGAACTTTTCAAAGATTTACATTGTCCTCCGGGGGACGGTTGTACACTAGAATGTCGTCAAGATGCACCACAAAAAAAATCGTCGAGGTACGGGCGGGAAATGTTGTTCATGTTTCCATGAATGTTGTCAGGACAGTCCTGAGTCCAAACAACATGACCGTGAACTCAAAATGCACGTATCATGTTTAGGACACCGTCTTTTCAATGCTGTTATCTTCCCCACATAGCTGGTGATAACCGCTGCGTACGTCGATTTTGCTGAAAACTCGAGCTCCTTGGAGTTGGTCAGAAACTTCATCGGCTCGAGGAAGAGGGTAGCAGTTCTTGATGGTAGCGTTTTTTAACACCTGGTAGTCCACGCACATCCGCCCACATGCTCCAAAGAGTAGTGGTTTTTGCTAAAGTATACTAGTGCGGCATATGGTGACGTGGATAGGTGGATGAACCCTTGAATGAGCATCGTATTGAGTTGCGTTTTCAACTTGGTAAGCTCATGGTCGCTCATCCAATATGCCCCTTGAACTGAGAGTCGGCTGCTCTGTTTCAGTTTGATGCGATGGCCAATGTCGCGTTGAAGTGCTAAGGTTTTTGAGAGTTTTCAGGGAAGACTTCCTTAAAGTTTGGGATGAGAGGAGCGAACTCCGCGGGAACCATCACAATTTTTTTTTATGCCGATGAGGCCGATGAGACTGATGAGGCTGATGGGGCCAATGAGTCAGCTACTACCACTTCTGTTTCCTTCATTGGCTCAAGATGAACGAGCCACGCACGAGCCCCTTGTCGCATATAGTATTTGGCCACGCACGAGCCCCTCCAATAGCACCCATCGCAACTTCTCATTTGATGGTATGACAAGTTGGACAGGGAAATTTCATTGCTAGTAGGGGCCGTTGAACCAGAATATGGTCTTGTTGTACCCAGCAAGCTCCTAGTAACCCTGCACAAACAACCTTGTGAGGTACGGGCCTTGTACGAAAAGTAGCTTGTTGATCTCGGCCATCAAGTCTGGTTGCCGACTCATAGCATTCGCTGGATTTGTTTTTCCAGGTCAGTATTCGATTTCGTAGTTGAGGTTGGTCTCAAGGAACTCCATGCAATGATTTTGTCAACGGTACAAATTTGGATGGAGCTCCTCGGATCTTTGAGCGCACAATGCCTGGTACGGATGATGAATCACTGGCATTCCATGCAACAAGCCATGTTTTTAATGCGCGCACGACTGAGCATCTATTTTTTGTTTATCGTGCATTTTTTTTTGTGCGACACATAGTCGAGTTCCAGTCTGTGTAGCCTTTGTGATATGTACACGACCGATTGTTCTCCACCAATGTTTTCTTGGAGAACAACCCTCATTGCTTGGTCGGTAGCATCAGTGGTGAAGACATGGTCCATCATTAGATCTGCCAATTGTAGGGCTGGCACTGAGGTTAGAGCATTTCTCAAACATTTAAATGCTTCTTGTTCGCTATCTCCTCAATTCCACTCGGTAGTTTAACGAGTGAGATTGGAGAGAGGCGCTGACACCTGGGCCTAGTCCTTCACGAATCGACGGTAGTAAATGTAGAGCCCGAAAACACTTGGATGTTCCAGCCATTGGTTGGCGTCATCCAACTAGCAACTGTCTCCACGCTCTTTTGTGTTCATGGTTCTCCATCCACCACCAATGATGTAGCCTGTAAAGGCGATTGAACAGCAACCAGAATCAAATTTCAAGATTTTCCCCTAAAGTTTCTCTCTTTGGAAAATCTCAAGAAAACTTTGGACATGTCTATTGTGCTCCTCTGGGGTCTTGCAGTACACCAAGATGTTGTTGAGATAATGAATTACAAATCTGTCAAGGTAAGGACAAAAAATCTTGTTCATTGTCGCTGTCAATATTGTCGAGGTACTTGTGAGTCTAGACAATGTAACCATGAACTTGACGTGCCCATGTCTGGTGCAAATCACCATCTTCTTGATATCCTTCTCATACATGCGGATCTGGTGATAGCCCCTGAGTAGTCGACCTCGGTAGGATTTTATAAGCCCCCCTAGTTTTTCGAAGCATTTGTCTGCTCGCAGAAGAGGGCACTGGTTCTTGATGTTGATGGCGTTCAATGCACGGTAATCTACTCACATTCACATCTCTCCGATTTTGTTTTTACAAAACGTATAAGTGCCACATAGGGAGATGTGGAGGGTTTGATGAACACCGGAACAAACATCTCGTCCAACTCGTAGGTCCCCTTCACTGTTGGTTGGGCTCAGGTCTATCTGGGGATCAACATTTCATTTCAGAGGTAATTATTGTATCCATTTGGGAAAATTCCCATCGAACGCCTAAAAGAGTGCAGCAAATGCATCTGTAATGGTTGTGAACTTGTCAGCCAGACAGTGGTAATGGCACTGCTAATGGCTTCATTGAATGGGAAATCTGACTGTAGATTTTAATTTTGCAGGAAAAACTATGCAAGATAGATCCAAGAACGGGGTCGGTCCATCAAGAATTGAGGAGGTTACATCCGACCAAAGGTTGGACAGGCCAAGGGGAAAACAGGTGACGCAAACTGATTCCCAAGGACCAGGAATCGAACTTTAGAAGACCCAATGAGGCCAAAGATTACATTGGGGCCCAGTTAGGCAATGAATCAAGGATCATTGAGGGCCAATGGCACTTCGGAATGGTGCCCTGATCTGTTATTACCAGAAAGGGCACTTTGGGCAGCCGCCACCGCCACTGCTGATACTGCCAGTAGTAGATTGCCATGGTTCATGAAAACGGTCATGTATCGGCCATTCCTCCACAAATTGATACAATTCTTGGTGCATTTTTAAAGAAAAGAATATGAGTTATGTGATGCTAAGGAGATATTACTCATCCCTTGCCCGTGGGAAGTCGTGTTTGGCTCAACAACCTCGGGTCACCTAGGATATGTCATCATATACGTATAGCCTTGTATGTTGATACTTAAATAGTTTACTACCACCTGGCCAAACGTGTTCCCGTTCTCCCCAAAGACGATTCTATGCTTCCAAATACTTGGGAAGGTGTACACCGGGCTCCCCTTGATCACCATTGCCGTCCATTGGTGCTTGTACCCTCCGGTTGAGGCTAGCACACCGCGCTCGTTTTACAAAACTTGTCAAGTGTCGAGTCGGATGTGGTTGCCCCTCCTACCATGATTTCTTCCACTTCTCCTGTCTCCACGTGGACTAGCCACACTTTAGCTCTACGTAGTGGATACAACTTGGCCACTTTTTAAGATGTGGGCTGGTCTTTTATGAATGCAGCAACTTCCTATGCTGCTTCAACCTCAACTACTTCCCGGTGTTGTGGGTGGCTTGACTAGACACGTGTTACTTTTTACTATTTATGCTGACATAGATGAATCCAGTGCTGAAGTCAACCTGCAGATTGTGCAAGTACAAGAAGTCTCGCCTGAGGATGATTTTTTTGTCACTCATTGGACAAGTTTTCCCGACTGTTACATTGTGCAGATCTCCAATTTGCAGTCAGATATGTTCACAAAGCTGACGGATCTGCAATCGTCTATCAATGATTCTTGCTTCAAATACCCTTGATTCAGCCAGCAAACCCATCTTTCAAACCATGTCATTAAGCTCTGAAAAGTGCCCCCATCCAATAGTACCGGCACGGTTCTTTGACTTTTACAATCCCTTGGTTGCACTCATAGCAGTATTGTTAGTTCTTTTTCCTTGTATTCCTTGTCAAACTTTGCGATCTTTAGAACTCTTGTCTGCGGCAATGTGAGCCACTCAAATGTGTAATCAATTGGCACAAGATTTTCCGAATGGTGAGGAGTTCCGCTGTCTTCTCTTGCCCTTTGCTTTTTCCCGACTCCTCATTCTCCTCTACAAAATTTTCACCCTTTAAGCCTGATACAACCATTCTTCACAGTTGCAAGAGATTTTCTTTGCTTTCCGCAAGTCAAAAAGAGCCATTGATCACGTTGATCGATGTAGTCAATCTCCATCAAGGAGGAGGTTTCCGTCCAGTGGGAATTCTGTCAACCACAAGAACGGTTGTGCAGTGCTGATTCAATTGGCTGTTGTGATTATTTGTGAAAGGTCATCTTGGATGCAAAAACAAGTCAATCATTGACAGAAATATTGCTTAAAGCCAATGTTGTAGAACAAATAATGTTGTTCTTGGAGCGAGGTGGTTTCTGTTGATATTACGCCAAGTGTACTCTGCAACACATGACTATAGATACATGTGTTAAAGCATATGCTATTCGTCACACTTCTCATTTATCTTTCCAAAGTGGATGAGTTTGGTTCTTGAAAATGCATGACAATTCTGTCATGGTCATGCCACGTCACATTAATCTACTAAAAAGGTGAAATGGTTGCGGATGACGTTGTGAGAGTGGTCACGTGAGCCGTTAATTGGGCTCCGCCGATCTCTTGTTGCCGGTGGATGATCTTTAGATCCAACAACCAACTCAAAGCTTTACCATGCAAAAGCAAGTTTGTGAGGTCAATTTTCTTTTTGTAATTGTTGACCCTAGCAGCGGTGAAGTACATCTCCAAACTCGTCAACCACATCTTGACTGCTGTTCCGTTTGAATTCATAGGATTGAACTGTTTGGGAATTACTGGTTGAATTTGCGGTTCACTCAAGAATTGAAGATTTTTCCCAGTGGGCACTGCTTCCCCCGTGGGTGAATTCTCTAGCTGCTTCATTTCCACGTTGAGCTACTAGAGAGAAAATGCATTGAGGCTTTCGAGTCGGGATAACTTCTGGTACAGGTCTTCATTGATGTGAGCCTGTCAGTCATTGCCTCCAAGCGTGTCAGGTGTCAACCCAGCAGGCAACAATAAGGGTGAATGTTTTGCTGAGCTCTAGGGCTTCGTCATCGGGTTTTCCATCAGGGTCGTTCGTGCTATGTGATTCATTGAAATAGTTGCCACGGTTGTCTGATTCACCCAAAGAGCGTAGTTGTTTGCGTGCTGCTGATCCTCCATTGCCGGAGTCTTTGCCAATTACTACTGATCATCGCGGGATGTGTTTGATACATTCAGCATTATCCTTGTGAGGTATGTGTCAATGCGCCGGATAGCAACAGTCTAGAAAACGGGGCCCGACATGGGAGGCCGCCGACAACTCTTGGCATTGCAACCAAGATGACACATCACCCTCGCACGAGGGATCCACTCTTTAGGTTTGTTCAATTTGCATCCTCACAAAGTCCGCATGAAGCTCTTTTTTCTCTATCATTGGTTGGATACTTTGTGAGGAGTCTCAAAGGCAAGAACTATAAATGGATTCATGCAGGGTAGAGGCTTTTATACTCGCAGAGCTTTGCTAATGCTTCTGCTCATAATGGCTCCATAGGAGCAAATCTCAACCTACAGTCCTACTTGACACATCCTGAGACCGCCAAGTGTCATGCTCAAGGCTGGCTACAGTAGGCTACCTAGAAGTTTCCCAGTTAGCTTCGTAGAGCTTCCTGTCCCATTTTGGGCCACAAAGGAAACTGCGGCCGTACAGAGTTTGAACCCGCAACCCCTGAACTCTGGCGCCTATTCCAACTAGGCCACAAAGGTGTGCTTTCCTATGATGATCTCCAGGGCACATACCCACAACGGGCAGTGCATTCCTGACCTATCTCAGAATAGACCAAGGGGAAGTACTCCACAGAGCAGTGTATGCCTTGTCTATTCGTGCAGCCAGTCAGCCAGCAAGCCAGCCCGTAGACAAGGTGCTTACCATTCAAAATCAAGCAAACGTATTCACCATGAAGATGCACTAACGACTTGTACGAGGTTTTTGCCTTGTAGTTAATGTACCAAATGCCCCTCCAACACTATTGTGCTATGATACCAAGAGTAACACTGAGCAAAACATAGGTAGGTTAAAGGGATGAGGTGCTGGGTAATTGACAATTTGAGGAATTGAGACAAATAGGTTTTTTTGTATTAAGAAGTAAGTGTTAATCAGTGGCCAGTGTAGGAAAACTCGCGTGCATACATCCAATGACAAGAATCACAATGAGACATATTTTGGATCTTCGGTGCTCTAGCTGGATGACACAATGGATGTCATATTGTGAGTGGTTATTTTGGAAAAATCCGTGAACTTTTTGGGGGTTTTTGAGATTATCAAGGTGTTGTCTTCTTAAATTTAAGCTTTATGAAGAAATTGATTGAAAATATAAAAAAGTGATACATTTTGTAATAAGTATGTTGACCATTCTAGAAAGTGGTCAAAGTTAGCAGAACTTTTTGGAATAGTACATCAGAGGTCGGTGTAGGTGGCCAAGATGCCCTTGGCCGATGGGCATATAATCTTGATGTTGAAGCATAGCGGACTACAGATTTAAGGATAGAAATGCCCACTCACAGAGTTTAGGAACTTTTTTATGTTTGGGACGTAACATGCATGTCTTTCCTCTATTCTCCCTTTGCATTCTGCACACCAAAGTTGTGTATACACCCCCTCCCCTTTTCATGGATAGGAGCTTCATTGATGTGGATTTTTTCCATCCCGATCCTAGAGGTTACGATTAATGGAACAAAAAACAAATCCCTTGCGTTGAAGTTCATTACCCACTTCGCTTAGTCCAACGGTTGTAACCTCTTATAATGTGAGAAAAAACACGAAAACATAGTCCCTCTCCATCAAAAGAGGGGGAGAATTCAACGAGAGGGGGAAAGAAAAGGGCAATGGATTTCAGCCACATGTCAAGGTCCTCTTCTCTCCTAAAACAAGTGTGCATGCAGCTTTTTTCTACGAGTTCTTCTAATAGCCAAAGGAGAATCCCGATTATGAAAGAAAACGGTTCTCAATCAATTGCAAGTTTTGGCTGATGATGTGGCATTGCCTATATTGGGGTGCTGTTTTTGTGTTCTACTATGCACGGGACAAGTTTTCCAGGGCACCATTTGCATGCTACCTTATCGGGGGTCCATGTTTGCATGCTCGCTTTTAGTGGGAGCCACATACATGTTCTACCTTTAGAGGGGTTCACTGTGACGTGCTTGGTGATGGTGGTGGTCATTTTCATGAGATGTTTTGAAAATGACACTATTATCATGTTTTTCTCAAAGAAGGTAGTCTTGGGAATCTTCTGTTGGTTTCAGGTACGAAGCTGCACACACACACACACACACACACACACACACACATAGAGAGAGAGAGAGAGAGAGAGAGAGAGAGAGAGG
>SZWC01002330.1:139491-159788 GCA_023375785.1 Penium margaritaceum | reverse complement strand
GCGACGCGACGCGACGCGACGCGACGCGACGCGACACGACACGACACGACACGACACGACATGACACGACACGACACGACACGACACGACACGACACGACACGACACGACACGACACGACACGACACGACACGACACGACACGACACGACACGACACGACACGACACGACACGACATGACACAAACCTGTGACATGATACAACATGACAAGACACCACACCATATGACAGGATACCACACAACATAACTTGACACATCACAAGAGAACATGACACAAGATGAGAGGACCATACCATAGGACACGGCAGAACATGACCACCTTTTGTCACTTTTCCAGGAGACGGCAATGTCCCCAATCAACCAGATGAGCCCAGTTCCACACCGTGCTGTTGGAGTGATGCTCCTCACCATGGCAGGAGTGACTCCAGAAAGGAACACCAAAAAGACGAGCCCAAGTGGCTTAGTGGTTAATGGTGTCTACCTCTAGAGGCAGGAGTCCGGATTCAAGTCCCATAAGATGAATTTCTTCCCTGCCTCAAGGGAGGTGGAAAAATAGGTGCCAGAAAGCTAGCTCAACTTCTAGATATCCTCTCTAAGTTTCTAGAAGGCTAGGGTAAGGTCCAGAAAGGTGGCACACCTTCTAGAAGAGGTGACTTGTCCTACAAGGCATCTATAGGTGTCTTGGTCTTCTGGATATCTTCCCTCCTACTAGAACCAAGCTGAGGAATCTAGGAAGGGGCAGAAGCTTCTAGAGGAGAGAAGGGATGCCTTCCTAGGTGAAAAAAAAGGGACAGCCTACCAAGGGACAATCTAGAAGCCATAGAATCTGCTAGGAAGCTTCAAATCTGGCATGCTTTGGTGTTCTGGAAAGCTTGAGTCAGTGGCTATGAAATGCCACTACTTTTCATTCTTGATCAAGATTTCGCTCACATTCAATTGAGGCCAAAACTACTGCCACACTCTTTAACCAGTTTTCTGCCATCCTTGGAACCAGTTGCCTCCACAGTTTCAATCTCTCCAGAAACAGTTGGTGGTGTGAACCAGCCACTGCTAGGGACCCTCCATGGTGCACACTCACCCTCAGGACAACACGTGCATCTGTGTCATGTTCACAGTCACTACAGGTGAAGAAATCAACAATTGCTGAGGGATTTTCTCTAAAGTTCATCCCTAAGTGTGAAATAGATGACGGGTGTCAAACAAGGTGAATTACACAGTCAGGGTGGAATTACCTAGGACACTCAGGGAACTCGGACAGGAAGATAACTGTAAATACTATGTCCGCATGAGTAGTGGTGGCTAGGGACATCAGCAAGCCGTTGAAACACATGTAGGTTGTGGCATCCACATCCACCCCCATTTTAGAGACATCTAGTGACTACCGTAGTGAGTTTATTTCAGGCTTCATTGATGTTGAAGATGTAGGAATTGTAGAGAGCAAGTACACAAAGTGCTCCTTCAGACTACGTGTGTAGGCAGCCTGGTGGACGTGAAGTGTTCTTCGCAGATGATCACGCTCAAGCTTCATTCCCAGGAAAAAAACGAGTTGGACACTGGTCCTTCATCTTGTACGCCACTTGTAGAAGATCCTCAATAAACTTGATAGCTTCAAAGCAAGGAAATTCAATATGGAGATCATCAACATAGACAAGGATGGCCATGAGAGGGATAGAGGATCTATTGAGAAATAGAACTGGGTCAACTGTGCTTTGGTGGAATCCACCCTTCTCTAGAGTGGACACGATCTCCTAGTTCTAGCAATGTGTTGATTTCTTGAGCCCATAAAGTACCTCGCGCAGGCGCCACACGTTTTTGGTGCCCTCAGTGAACCCACATTTTTTTATCATATGAAGTTCCTCATCAAGCCTACTGTGAAGAAATTCATTGTTGGCGTCCATCTCTTCCAGCTCCCATTCCTCTTGGGCCACTATTCTGAAGGCCCTGGTGATCTCAAGGCCACAGATTTGTGAGAACCCTTGGTGGTGAGTTGAGCCTTGTACTACTCAGCCGAGCAATCACGCTTCAGCTTTCAGCAGTAGACCTGTTTGGCAGAGACAGTCTTTTGACCTGGTGGGAAGTCCACCAATTCATATACCTCGTGCTCGCTCAGAGCCTCCAATTCCTCCTACATTGCCTTCCTCTAGAGAGAGGAGTTATCAACATGTCGGGCCGCATGGGTTGTGGGCTCTGGAGGCATTAGGAATAGCCTAGCAGCAGCAAAGAAATAGGTGACACAGCGAGCAACGGACATGTTTAGAGCAAGATGAAACTCATGCTTATTCAGGGAGTGGCCCAGAGTACTCCTAGGGTGAATGCTAGACACAGCCAGACAAGAAGAGGCTGCCGCGGTGAGTCCAAGAGCACGTAGCCCAGGCTCCCCAAATGCCGTGAATCGGTGGGGAGGAGTAGGAACCTACCTTGGTGAGGAGGGCAAGGTGCTGGGACCAGGGTCACGAGAGGTGGATCCTTGAGAGAGAGAGCTATGGACGGTCGATTCTGAGAGGGGAGAGCTCGTAAATGCCCACTTTGTACATACGGTGACATTGTAGGTTGCACAAAGGTGAATTGCTCAGAGGCGTATACACATGGAGGTACAATAGGAATACATGGGAGAGGAGAGGACACAAGGGATGCGATAGATGGTAAGGGAGAAGATGTGGGAGGTGTGAAATAAGGATCCCCATCAAGATCAGAGGGGATAGGCGAGGCCTGCACCCCACTGGGATGAAAATAGATGCAAAGGTGCCAAAATGAGCCGCGTGATAAGTTCGCGTGAAGACGAGCCAGATGATATCACAGTGAAGGAAATTTTCTCTGCACATCAGAAGCTTGTTGAGGCAACAGGGTGACTCAAGATCAGCACCGGTGGAGGTGCGGTACCACCCGGGAGAATGGGGACGGATCTCCCTTCCTACAACCCGGCTGCAATGGGACATCTCCACCCCCCCTCGAGCATCATCGGATGAAAGTTTCCTTCCAAGTGATGATCTCCTTGGAGGCATGTACGTAAACTGTGCTATCCTTTAGTGGAAAAAGGTGCACAGACAGTGCAAGGCCCACGTAGCTGTTGTCCAGGCTATGACAACATCAGGTTCAGCCTGCTTGCCCTCATTGGGCCAGTATGCTGGGCCAATGTGAGCCATCATGCTGGCCCAAATTGGGTAAAGTATCATGGACCTCGACTGTGATCACCAATTATAGTGTCTAGCCACTGACGAGGCAGTCCGCCGCTGCTACGATCTTGACATGGAGTTGCAGAGAGTGCCTCGGATGTAGGTGTAGTAGTAGCGTAAGTGCATTGCAGGCACTAGTTATCACTGCTATTGGCAATGAGGACTTATCTCCCTTGACGATAGTAGGGCCAGCTATAAATACTTCCTTCCTTCGTAGTGTGGAGATCTTTCAAAAGGACATGAAGCTGACCGGTTATTAAAACTACATGGAGCACGTTCAATGTGCCCATAAGGCTCCACTCGGTCAGTGTGATGACCTTACCATGACACAAATTAAGATATACTCTTCAAGTATGTGGTAAGTGGCCATACCTAGAGTGGCAGCCCATGCCGTGGGAGGCTTTTTGTTCTATCATGCGGATTAAGTGCCCCTAGCGCAAGGAGACGCAGTGTACCTTCCACAAGATCAAAGACTTCAAGTACCTAGGAAGCTCGCTCAAGACATACTTGAGCAAGTTCACCACACACCTTGAGGAATCCAAAAACTTAATTGAGGAAAATGGAGCTTAGGCCTTCAAGTACATGGAAATGCTTGCTAATGCAATACTTGTTTGATGGCCTTACCAGCAAAAGTCTGAAGGACATGACCATTGCGACGGTAACGGACCAAGCTTGGACAAGCTAGAGGGGTTATGGGTAACTTGGACTACATGAGTGAATTGGACTATATGAGTAAAGTGTATGCGGTAAACCAAAATGACTACTTGGACGCATGGCCGAACATGCATGCGTAGAAAGGCCGTGACATGCAAATTGATGTTACACGGGTTGAAGGGACAGACCAACAAATGGATGGGGTTAAGAGCAAGTAGCCTGCAAACCCTTCATTAAAGAAGGCTGGTAAAAGGCCTCCAATCACGAGTGTAGTCACAATAACGATGAGCTATAGGCATTCGATGAGTATCAAAACATTGCCTTCCATAAGGGACTCTGCCACCATTACATACAATCTGGCCACTTGAGGGGTGAGTGCCTTGAGGCTGTTGGTGGTAGAAACATGTCGTAGCATTGGCTGCAGCCATAGTACCTCATGGAAATGGTGTAGTAGGAGGCTGCGGAAAAGGCCATGGATAGGTTTGTGGCTGTGGTAATGGGCCCAGTTGTGGAAACAAACAAGGCCATGATGTAAGTTTTCTGCATCCCTGAGTGACGTTAGTGGAGACCACTCAGGGGGAAGATGGATCATGGGTGTAAATTCATGTTGTCAGATGAAGGGGTTAATCAATTCACACTTCTTAGTTGTTTTTTCCTCTATTGCTAAACTGCACTGTGCACTTGATGATAGTCATTTCTTGCTTAACCTTGCATCTCCGGACAAGATACATGATTGAACTTGCTTAGTAGTGGTGACATCTACCATTGTATAAGAATTTTGTAACACAATGATTGAAGCAAACGTCCTCAAACAAATGAGCTCAATCACGTTCGAAGAACCTTTGGTTGATGATTTTGGCCTTGCCAATTCAAAGATAGTAAGGTGCATGCCAAATTTGCACGTGGCCATAATGTGTGGAACAGTTACCAGCATATTCGTGGTTGCTTTGGTCACCGTGCTTGCCACAGCGGCTTAAAGAATTTGGACTCCGCTGAGGGCACGTCATGATGCAGTCACCACCTTGTCTTTTTTTGTCTTGGATGGAGCGGCAATTTCCATGCCGTCGAGACGTGCAACTAGTATGTACCCATTGTGTGAGCATCCCTCATGACCCCAAACAGGTATCGACCCTTCTTAGGGTCCTTGCTCTTACGATCGATGAGACAACTATGGAATTGATTTCAAAATTTATAGGCTGCTGTGGACAAGATAACCACACGGTAAATAAATGTACTTTCCTAGGCCACCATGGTGGGCACAATGACGGTGTAGAAAATTACTGTTTTTCTAGGCCACCACTGTCCGCAGAGCCACGTGAGTTCAAGCTAAGTTCGTAATCTGTGACTCATAGCACTCAGCAATCGATAGTACCTCGGCAACAGAAACAAAAGAAAAATAAAGAGGACACAAGAGGACGGGGACTGCCCCAAAAATGAAGAGGGGAGGGGGAAAACTCTAGTCTCGAGTTTGCATCCCCAAAAACTCCTCCCTCACTCCTCTTTTCTGGTCTTTTGGTTTTCATGTTTCTCTTCACATCATCTTGAGCTGTCTTGGCACGGCTCCTTAGAGGTGTCTCCCTTGTGTCCACGACAATGAAGAGGCCTTACAAACTCCCAAGGTGTTGCCTTCATTCTTTTTCTTGTGCTCTCTGGCTGTGAGAGTCCTTGGTTTAGGAAACAGCACTGTCCCAATTCTTTGTCAAATAAGGGAGGGTAGTACCTTGGAAAAAAGAGGAAATTTAGTGGTTTAGAGTAGAAACTCCCCATCTCATCAACAAAAAATTCACATAGCTCTTTGTGGAAGTGGAGAAGCTCAGAAGAGTTGGAAAGAAGAAAAAGGGTAGAAGTGCCAGATATCCCTTGGAGTGGATAACTCAGCAAATAAGTCCATGCTTTTAAACAATAACCAGTTGAACAATGCCTTGAACAAAAGCAACCATGTTCCCCTTGTTCTTTGGAATAAACACCATTCCACCCTCACATTTTGACCAAAATCCCTTTTTCAAAATGGACCAAAACATACATTTTGTACCCGATGCAGTGGCACTACTGTCACCATCCATCGGAGTGGACCCTAGCATGCAAATACTAATGCCGTATGTCCATGAAGAGGCATGGAATGTGTGTTGGCAGAATTCACAAGGACCACGGAGCTAAGTTTGGTGTGTAACCAAACGCACCACATGAGGATTACTAGGGACCATGCATTCCAAATGGGCCTAATTGAAATGGGTTCGGTCACAATACACCCACTTTTCAAAACTATATAGCTGATATGCCAAAGTCGCGTATGGTACAACGCAGGTATCAATAGACCGAAGGAAATGATGCAGGTATCAATGCCGAGCGAGAAAGAAACTAGCCCCCCATGAGTTTAAAAAAGGGTGAAATAGCTCAGATACCCATAAAACACAAAATGTGACTCTCATCCACCCGTCGTTCGGAAGAAAAGTAGCGATCCACCCGTGGTTCGGAAGAAAAAGCAACTATCCGCCCACCATGCATTACAAAAGCAACCATCAGCCCAGCCTCCGCAACAAAATCAACCAGCCGCCCACCCCTTTCTTCATCCTCGATCACAGCATGTGTTTTGGACCTGACATGGAAAAAAGTGCAATGGTGCATCCGTCTGAGACATAGTGAATGACAAAAATCATGTCATGCATCAATGATACATTGTATGTGGTGGGAACATGACATTTATTTTAGCGTTATGGGTTCCTCAGGTGTTTTCTGTGTAACGTTAGCATATGCGTTGTTTTATGTATGGCATTGTCATATGCTTTGTTTTCCGTGTGACATTGTCATATGCGTTATTTTCCGTGCGGCATTGTCATATGCGTTGTTTTGTGTGTGACATTGGCATATCAGCAATATAGTTCCAAAAACTGGGTACATCATGACCGAACCCTTTAAAAAAAAGGGTTCGGTCAAGTCAGAAAAAAACGTATAAAAAATGCCGCACAGAAAATAACGCATATGACAATGTCACACAAGAGATAACGCATATGACAATGCTGTACATAAAATAATGCATATGCCAATGTTACACAGAAAATACCTTAGGAACCCAGAAACGCTAAGAAAAATGTCATGTTCCTGCCACACACCATGTAGCATTGATGTATGACATGATTTTTGTCATTCACTATGTCTCAGACGGATGCACCACTGCACTTGTTTCCATTTCTGGTCCAAAATGCATGCTGTGATCGAGCATGAAGAAAGGGGTGGGCGGCTGGTTGATTTTGTTGCGGAGGCTGGGCGGATGGTTGCTTTTCTTCCGAACAACGGGCGGATCGTTACTTTTCTTCCGAACGATGGGCAGATGAGAGTCATACTTTGCGTTTTATGGGTATCTGAGCTATTTCACCCAAAAAAAGTAACCCATCGGGGAATAGACAGAAATTAATAGCTCCATACCCCATGCACTATTTGTTCACACGTGAATAGTGACAGAATGGAACCCATATGCCCAAGCATCGGTACATGTCCAAACCACCGGTGGAGACGTAGCTTGGAAAGACGTAGCTTCTTACAAACATTATGTGCACAAACCATGTAGTGTCGGGTCTAAGTTTGACATATAATGCTGCAAATGTGTGCACCACTTACATTAATGCTATGCATGTGTAAAGGCATTACACATGTGTTATCATATATGTTGCCAACAAATGGCATCGCGCCCCTAGTGATAGCCAAGCAGGTCCTCGTCATCGTCGTTGACAAGACAGCATGCCAACAGCCAGCTCGATGACGACAACGTCCACATTTGATGTGACTTAGGCAAAAACGTGCAGAAGTCCAACTGTAGCGTAAACCAAGCTGAAATTTGTAGCTCATACTTAAGTGCCCAGCACTTGCAAGTTGACGTTCATTATGTCAAATTCGATACCCGGCCATGGCGTCCTTGCACCACTTGTCGCTGAAGGGTCGTCCATTGCCGCCGCTAGAGAAATGGGCGGGAGATGTCAACGATGCCTGCCACATGGACCTGTATGATGCGTGGGTCGGGTGGGTCAACATCAAGTGCATGTGGGAACTCAAATGGTCTTGGCCCATATCATGCTGACCCATACAACATGTGCTGGCTCATGGGTGTGAAACCGCCGCATTGCCATCCTGCATGGTGCCCGCCTTGCTGGCAGCCTTGGGTCCATCCGGACCCGCTGTGGTTTGCGAGATTGTAGACCGGGAAACTATTGAAAGGACAGAGAATGTACCATAC
This sequence comes from Penium margaritaceum, assembly GCA_023375785.1. Taxonomy (NCBI): domain Eukaryota; kingdom Viridiplantae; phylum Streptophyta; class Zygnematophyceae; order Desmidiales; family Peniaceae; genus Penium; species Penium margaritaceum. Next base: position 151,733 of record SZWC01002330.1, on the reverse strand, counting down.
ACGTTTGAGTGATGAACCACTACTTCTTTGGAACTTTACACGTCACGACTTCCGCATTTTGTACATCTCCTGCATTGGCACAGTTTTCAGGTGGAAACATGTCTTCCTCGGATCCGCTGAAGCTCCTAGGTCTTCCCATGCCGCCGTTCCAGTTGTGGGATGGAGGTCCGGATGCTCCTCACTTTGGTCCATGGGAAGAAATCCTTCCTCCACGCCCCGGTATGGAACAGTTTGATGCATGGGTCACGTGGAACAACATCAAGAGCCTCTGGGACTCCAAGAACTTGGGGCCCCCTCCATGTGATCCACTCGACATGTGCCACATCATGTGTGTGAAGCTGCCACATTGCCATCCTATCTGGTGCCCACTACACTGGCAGCCCTGGGTCCATCCGGATCCTGTATGGTGTGCCAGACTCTGAACCACTTAGGCCAGTGAACGACCGGGTACATTGTTTATTTTGTCATGATATTGTATATCTCAAATCCCGGGTATTCTTGTATGTTTGCAGTCTCATTCGACACGCATATGACAGGTCCAACACATTTGCATAAAATGAGTGCTACAGATCATGAAACATAGCAGAAGTATGGCTTGGTCACTAACAACTTTGGGCATGGCGAATGGGCAGCCATGCCAGCCATGGCAGTCCTCTATGGTGCGCCAGACTATGACCATGTAGGCCCGTGTAGGACCGGGTACATTGCTTATTTTGTCATGACATTTAATACCTCAACTGCAGGGTATTGTCGTCATTTTGTGGTCTGATTTCACACGCATATGACAGGTCCCTCACATTTTTATGGAAGACGTATCGCAGAACATGAAATACAGCGGATCTATGTCTCATTGACAAAGAACTTTGGACATAACGATTGTGACTTCTGGAATTTTGTGCATACAAACGTGTGTAGTATCCATTCTGAATTAATTGGGTAGGACTCTTACAAGCATCAATCATAAAATACTTCCTGTACCCGGTAGCCCATTTATGTTCCCACACTTAGTCCTTCTCATGTGCCTTGTGTCTTTTGACATGGCAAGCATGAATAGCACGAATCTCAGTGTTCCACCATTTTAATGACGATTTTAACCAAAGGTTTGGATAACGTTTGCAATACTAGTTTATGCAGCCTAAACATTACTCATAAGGACCAGGCTTGCCGTTCACTATCCACTGCTACACTTGTGGGGGTAGCGTGTGCATCCAACCAATGATTTCACACATGGGGCACAAGTGCACAGAACTGGCAGAAGCATGTGCACGATCGGGATTAATGACCATCCCATCCTCAACTTCTCTGACAACACCGTAGAATTATTCTTGTGGTGTGTATTCCGATAGAGCACCCATGTCAAAGGGTTCCGGGCACGTGCTGTAGTACAGCCTGACCTCCAAACGCCTCAATTCCGTCTGCAACCTTGAAAGCAAAGAACATGCGCCAGCTCCACATAGAAACAAAGTGACCATAGGTAGTGATGTTGCGGACAATGTGCACTCCATTGATACTTGGTGGAAACTATTGAGAGAAGTACAAATGGATTTGTTCCATGCATTTACATTTTGTAATGAAACATGGGGCACCTCTTTCTCACTAGAGTAAAGTACATGTTTTACTTAGTAGACTACTACGACAAGTTCAGGTTCACGCAAGTCTGCACGTTCAGCATAGCATGAACGTGGATTTGGGAAGTTGACACTTTCCAAAGGAAACAATGGCCAAGGATTCACAACCACCCCCAACAAAACCACACTAACTTGGTCATCACAGATTCTGACCGGCCACTGTCCATGCAGAGTACACCGTTCGCCCAGGACTTGGATGTGCTTTTAGACTTGGCCTGCGGCCAACGAACACTCCACTGTATCCCTGCACAGTGACATGACATTGTTGTTAGCAAAGTGTTCATGGCCTTCAAAAGATTTCAAGACGTGCACATGAACCTTAGGACATGAGTAGGGGGAAAACTCACCTTAAATCCCAAGTGCATCCATGCCTCTTACTATGTGGCTCCCCGCCTCTTCTTCTGCTTCATCATCCTCGTGCTTTGCTCCTGCCTCGTCTTTTGCTGCCTCTTCTCTTGCATCACCGTCTGCGTCATGTTCCAGTGCACCACACTGCTCCATGAGTCTGGCACCTTCAGCGTCGTGCTCTTCCTGTGTGAGCATTCTGTTCTCTGGCTCCGGCACATACCCCACGGAGTCCTCACTGCCACTGTCAGACACGTTGTCATCAAAGTCATCTGCGGCTGCCTCACCCACCTCCTCGTCTATCGAGGACCCCCTGGGGTCTTCTTCAGGGTCGTAGTCTGACGCATCACTGTCTTCGGCTGCTGCCCCTTCTTCTTTCCCTGCCCCCTCTTTGCTCTCTGCACATGCACCTGCTCCTGCTACTGCTGCTTCACGTTCTGCTCTTAGCGCTGCTGCTGCTTCGTCACGCCGAGGTGCAGCAGGGTTGGGACACCTCTTCTTTGTGTGATCCTTACGGCCACACTTTGGGCAGATGAAGTTTTGTTTCCTGAGCAGCGCACGCTCCATGTGGGCACTCCTGGGACAACTACGGCCCCACCACGGACCTCGTTGCCCCCAGCCAGACGTGGCAGGTTGATAGAGTCCACAGGTGGAGAGTGAGGGCATGGGGTTGCCATAGGTGAGGCTCCAGTACCTCACTATCTGCCCGCGGCTCACGTGTGCAGTTGGGTCTTCACCCACCTCAATCATGAGGGCACAGGCATGCTGGTTTGGCTGGCCGAACTCGCGCCACCGACGACACTCACAACTTCCCATGTTGAAGTCCACGTGACGCTGGACATTTGTTGGGCCACGAACCCTTGCCGTGGACGGCCCGTCCATCATGAAGTCGTAGTCGCGTGCAACTGCAGAACTGTGAAGCAGGCATTTTGCAGGAGACGGGGCAAGAGTCTCGTTGCAGTTGGCTATCTGCTCGTGGCGCAGTGCCATGATGCCCTACACAAAGTAGTACACTTGCAAGAGGCAGTAGAAGGGGTAGAGCTTGCGGAGGGACTTCAGACCGGCATTCAATGACTCTGAAGCATTGCTAGTCGTTTGCCCCCCCTTAGGAACAGGGCACATATATTACGTCCACTTCTGTAGCAGTATGCCACCCTGCCCGTCTCGTCCTGGGATGAGGTAGTTTGCTGCACGTTCGCTGTCCGCAGGTGACGCGATGCTTGGTGAAACTGCTCATGGGTGAGGGCATGTACGCACTTCCAGGCCCAGTAGGCCGCCTTCTTGCCAAACTTCTCTTGTATGTTTTGCCGCAGATGCCAGGCACAACAAGTGTGGGTAGCTCCGGACAAGTGTCTTACTAGAGCCTTTGCGAGGGCTGCTTCTCTGTTTGACACAATGACTGCACCTGCAGAACACGTTGTGGGATAAGCTCGTGCTAAATTCTTGCAGGACCACATCCACGTGTTCTCGTTTTCATGGAACACCAGTGGCCAGGCCATGGGGCATGCATGGTTGTTTGCATAAAAACATTGCGCGACCAGCATCACTTGCTTGTAACCGTTCTTGAGGAAGGTGCCATCCATTGTCATGATCCTCCTTGAGTAGTCCAAGCCAAGGCGGGTAGCCCCAGGCGCCAAAAATGCCCACTTGAACTTGTTATGTGCATCCATCTCCGCCACTGCATGTGTTGCTGGATCAACGCGTTTCAGCTGCACGCCCACAAAGCCAAAATTCATCAAACTTTGAATCAGGGAAGGAAGAACACAGGTGAAGAGAAATGCAAGATGGGCGGCAGAAATTACCTCTTGACACAGTGCTGGAATCATAGCCCAAGCTTTCGCCTTTGCGCCCATGAGTTTGGCCTGGGCCAGTGATCTTGCATGGTAGAGCGTACAGTTGGCCACCTGAATCCCCGCGGCTTCCTTGATGATGGCTCTCAGCGTGGCCGGAGGTGTTGCTGGATCCCGCGCCATTTGCGAAAAAATGTGCTTTGCAATCCTTTTGGTGTTTCGGGCGGGGCTACCACGGCCAATTGTCGAGGTGCAGCTGTGGCCTTTTGTGACATGGAACAGTTTCACCGCCCCCAGCTTTGAAGATACAACCGCACGTACGTTCCATGCATAGCCACGTGTCACAGCCTCCACGTAGCGCATGTCGATCCATCTAGTCTCGCTGCACACCTACTGAAGGCCAAAGCGGTTTGCTATGGCGTGGTCCTCGATTGCCGCCCTGCAAGCAGCCATGTTGCAGAGCGTTTTGCCCTCCACGAGCTGGTCACCTTCTGCCTTTCTTTTCTTGGTCGTGCCGTTGGGGGAGCTGTCTGACGTACCTGCAAAAGGACATGACAGATAGCACGGCAAGCATTCAGTTCATGTCTTAGCGGATTGGAAAACATGGAAAAACACCAAGTAGGAAACGACATACGGCAACATCTGCATAAACAAGTATGAAGACCGCACATCATGTAGAGTGGACATGCGAGGCCACATGACATACAAATACAAAAAAAATGGGAGACACATGTTCCCAGTGGATTCACTAGGAAAGAGAACACGGTGCCTTGCCCAGGAGTGTGTGTAAGGTGGAGCCTCGGTCTGGTCCGGGGAGCTTGGCTCCATCCAAAACAACTGCAAGATCTCCGCAACTTCGTCTTCCAACCGTCTTTCCCAGTCCTCATAGTCCCAATCTTTGTTCAGCTAGAAGAAAAGTTCTTCTTCGGCACCTGATTCTAGGTTGAAAACGTGGTGTCCCGAAATCTGGGGATGAGTTGGAACCGGAGCTGGAAGAGCTCCGTGGTCGGGAGGCCGATAGGCACGTTGCTGAGGTGGTGGTGCAGTGGGTGGTGGTGATGCAGCGGGTTGTGCATCGGGTCGTGCAGCGGGTGGTGCAGCGGGACATGTAGCATGTGATGCAGCAGGTGGTGCAGCCGGTGGTGCAGTAGGACATCCAGCGGCTGGTGCAGCAGGCGGTACAACGGGACATGCAGCGGGTCGTACACTGGGTGGTGCAGCGGGTCGTGCAGCGGGTCGTACACCACGTGGTGCCGCGGGTGGTGCAGCTGGTGATACAGCGGGTCGTGCAGTGGGTGCCGCAGCGGGTCGTGCAGCGGCTGGTGCCGCAGTTTGTCCAGCGCATGGTGCCGCATGTTGGCCGTCCATGGTTGCGTCGTCGTGGGTCTGAAGGACCAGACAGAGTTGTCGTGCCTGTTGCCAGCAAGGGAGCATGACGGGGAGGTAGCGCCCGTGGCACGCGACACTGAGATGCCACGGGCAAGCAACCCTGGCCGGCGGAGATTACCTGTCCTCGTGTAAGTGGGTCTAGCGGATGTCACAGCGTGGCAATGGTAGGACGCAGTGCTTCAGCATATGACAGGGGTGGGTGAGTGGGCGGCCTTGTAGAATCTGTACGCACCGGTCGGGCGGAGGCAGGAGCCTCCGCCCTCCGTACACTGCCTTGAGTCTGGGGCGCCATTGCACCAAGAATGGGTACATTGGCATTTTCTGAACACAATGTATCCCTCACATACCCTGCAATTCGACTCACCTTGCTTGATCAGGAGAGAGAGCGCCATGCTGACCGCGAACACACCAATCCTCGGCATTGTCGCGGCTCNGCCTTTCTTTTCTTGGTCGTGCCGTTGGGGGAGCTGTCTGACGTACCTGCAAAAGGACATGACAGATAGCACGGCAAGCATTCAGTTCATGTCTTAGCGGATTGGAAAACATGGAAAAACACCAAGTAGGAAACGACATACGGCAACATCTGCATAAACAAGTATGAAGACCGCACATCATGTAGAGTGGACATGCGAGGCCACATGACATACAAATACACAAAAAAATGGGAGACACATGTTCCCAGTGGAGTCACTAGGAAAGAGAACACGGTGCCTTGCCCAGGAGTGTGTGTAAGGTGGAGCCTCGGTCTGGTCCGGGGAGCTTGGCTCCATCCAAAACAACTGCAAGATCTCCGCAACTTCATCTTCCAACCGTCTTTCCCAGTCCTCATAGTCCCAATCTTTGTTCAGCTAGAAGAAAAGTTCTTCTTCTGCACCTGATTCTAGGTTGAAAACGTGGTGTCCCGAAATCTGGGGATGAGTTGGAACCGGAGCTGGAAGAGCTCCGTGGTCGGGAGGCCGATAGGCACGTTGCTGAGGTGGTGGTGCAGTGGGTGGTGGTGATGCAGCGGGTTGTGCATCGGGTCATGCAGCGGGTGGTGCAGCGGGACGTGTAGCATGTGATGCAGCAGGTGGTGCAGCCGGTGGTGCAGTAGGACATCCAGCGGCTGGTGCAGCAGGCGGTACAGCGGGTCATGCAGCGGGTCGTACACTGGGTGGTGCAGCGGGTCGTGCAGCGGGTCGTACAGCACGTGGTGCCGTGGGTGGTGCAGCTGGTGATACAGCGGGTCGTGCAGTGGGTGCCGCAGCGGGTCGTGCAGCGGCTGGTGCCGCAGTTTGTCCAGCGCATGGTGCCGCATGTTGGCCGTCCATGGTTGCGTCGTCGTGGGTCTGAAGGACCAGACAGAGTTGTCGTGCCTGTTGCCGGCAAGGGAGCATGACGGGGAGGTAGCGCCCGTGGCACGCGACACTGAGATGCCACGGGCAAGCAACCCTGGCCGGCGGAGATTACCTGTCCTCGTGTAAGTGGGTCTAGCGGATGTGACAGCGTGGCAATGGTAGGACGCAGTGCTTCAGCATATGACAGGGGTGGGCGAGTGGGCGGCCTTGTAGAATCTGTACGCACCGGTCGGGCGGAGGCAGGAGCCTCCGCCCTCCGTACACTGCCTCGAGTCTGGGGCGCCATTGCACCAAGAATGGGTACATTGGCATTTTCTGAACACAATGTATCCCTCACATACCCTGCAATTCGACTCACCTTGCTTGATCAGGAGAGAGAGCGCCATGCTGACCGCGAACACACCAATCCTCGGCATTGTCGCGGCTCTGCACCGGAGAAGCTGAAATGAAGGAACACTCTGGGGAGGGGGGGAGGGGGGGTCGCTACCCACCGTCCATGCTCACGCTGAAGCTGACTTCCGCCAATGTATGTCAGGGACCATTACAAGGTACGTGGATGGGTTATGCAGCCAATCTGCATGCAGTAAACTCGTGCGACAGGGGACGGAGCTCAGTGGAGCGCCTCCATTTCCACACATGCAGGTTCGGGAGCCAGGCTGGCATCTGCGCATGCAGGCCGTGTTTCATCCATCGTATTGTTTATGTGTGTACGTAACGTCAGCATGGCATACACGAAGCATCGTCGAAGTCACGGGAAGAGCTTTACTCTTAAGGAAAAGCAAATACCCCTTCCGTTCGTGATCGAGCGAATTGTCAAACCGATTATTTCAGTACATATGTGTACACATATAGAGTCGCATTGAAGGCCATGCAGTGTCTCATTGTACAAACTGCGGAAACGAAACGCGAAAGTCGAGTTCAGAATTAAAAAAGCAACAGGGTGCCCAGCGCGCAACACATATAACGCAGGTACCAGTAGTCTTTGATAAGTGAAAGTACCATGGGTGGATCGGTGCTTTCCTGGAGAGCGACAGGCGGATGGTTTCCTTTCTTCCGAACGACGGACGGATGGTTGCTTTTCTTCCGAACGACGGGCGGATGAGAGTTGCACTTTGCGTTTTATGGGTATCTGAGCTATTTCACCTAATTGAAAAATGCCTCATCTTCTGTGCGACCCGGTATGTACTTGGACAAAATTTAGTGGTCGGTCTCTGCAAAACTACTCCTCCTCCATTGCAAGGTAAACTCGCCGGTGTTTTCCATTGGTGCCCATGGCGCATCTTGCCGGTTACTGTCTGCTCCCGCCTCTGGATCATGAGAATATCACCTCAGAGGTACAAGTAGATAAGTGGAAGAACGTCATTCCACCACCCCCACCCATGAAACACGGGCAAGCGGTGGCATAGTAGGAAAAGCTGAAGCGCATATGGGATGTGACGCTTTGAGAGCCAACTCCTGATCCATACACCATGTGTTAGCTACTAGGGAAGAAGGCACCCCATGCTCGTCCCCTGCACTGTCCTCCTGACTGGTAGCAATGGATCTCGGTTTATCCCATGACTAGGACGCGCTTGTAATGATGTCACTGCTCTATACATTGTTCCGATGCATAATGGTATTAGCCTGATACATTGTAATCTTCTCTTCCGACAAGTATTAACAATGCACCATTCGTATCCTTAGTTTTCCATGAATGATTGTACTTCAATTACCTGCTTAGGTAGGCCCATCTATGCAAGTAAAATTCTTCAACTACAGAGTATAAGGTGCACTATTCACTTTATTTTATCACCTCATACCATCCTCACATACCAATGAAGTGTAACATAATATCATTGTGTACCATGCATTGTGTACACTATTGTTTGTTTTTACATGAAATGCAACTACCGTGAAGAGAATAGAATGTGAGACAATGTGCAATGACTAGTCACACATGTGACATATTCATACTCAACCATTGTTTGTTATTCATCAGTCCAACATCAACTCTGATGCTCTACTTATGGAGCTCAACTCGTCGTGCATTCATTGTGTTGCATAGCTCTCTTCATTAGCTGTAGAAGCCTCTTCACATACTTGCAGTCTGTGTGTACGTGGAATACGCACAGGATATGTTCAACCAGCACACATTTCAAAATTAATGTTGTATCGTTTATGGATACCATCTTAAAATGGTCTACATCAATGGTCGCATCATGATAATTGGGAAATTGTCCATTGAGTCATCATTGTCAAAGAACAGAGACTCTTGGGTTCGTGTATCTATTAAACAAATCTCCACTCAATCCTTGGAGAAAGTGGATGATGTCATAAACTGGACATAGGTTCTCCTAAGGTTGACAATACAACGCATAGTAGAACACCTCATCATCGCTGCCACATGTTATCTGGCCCACTCCTTCATGCCTAAAACACCTCCCTGAACCAAACCCCTCCGAGACTCATTCCTCAACCTGGTGATGTGGATCCTAAGCCGTTGTCTAAACCAGAATCCCCCCTTCTGTCTTGTATAGCGTTTTCCTGAGACCAAAGTCTGCTCCAGTTCAATGGTCCACCGTCCATCCACTTGCACCAATTGAAAACAGTAAGAAATGTTTTGAGGCACATGTATCCACCAATAGGCTTTCAAACATAACACGACGAATTTCATAGGACACTGATTACCTCCCTCGTCTACCTCTGTGTCTTCCGTGTACTCTGCATCCTTCCCCCACTCTCTATCCTCCTCATCTAGTTGGATTGTGTGCTAATCATGCATCACCATCTCACCTGTATCATCCACAGGAGGGGAGTATGCACCAGGGTCATCATTGTCACCCCCATCCCCATACAGTCCCTCTACCTCATCAGAAGATTCGCGAAGAGGTCATTTGAGTTCGTACTCCTTGGCTCCTACAGCACTAGTAATTTCTACTGCTTGAGGGACACCAGTGGATACCCCAACCACTACACCACGTTGTGAAAGAGCAACTGCAGCACAATGTGCTGTAGCGGCAAGGTCAGCATTATATTGGGCTGCAGATTGTGCTTGGCTTGGAACTGCAGGGTTGGGACAGCGTTTTTTTTGTGTGGCCCATCTGCCCATAGCGAGGGCAGATAAAGGCCTTCTTACTCAGGGTTTCCTTTTCCATTGTGAACTCCTTGCAATCTTACAGCCATGTTGTGGTCCTAGCTGTAGCCATGCTGGCTCCACTGGCCTGATGTTTTTCATTGCCGGTGATGGCATGTTTTTTGGCATACACCATGCAGAAGACCATGCACGTCAAGCCGGGGTCAACAATGGCCTCTGCGTTCTGCCACTTTATCAGTAAAAAGGCACATGCATGCTGGAATGGCGGACTAAACTCCTTCCAAGGGCCATAGCTGCAAGTATTCTGGATGAGGGACACTTCATGAAGCGGCATTTTGGACGGTTGCCATGGCTGGCCCTTCCTCGTTCACTACATACTCACGCGCCACATAGATGTAGTGGAGCATTTGTTTTTCCTGTTGTGGTGCAAGTGCATCCTTTTCCTTGGTTGCTTGTTGATGAAGAGTTGTGAATAGTTTCTCGACCAAAGGATAGAGGGAAAAAAATCAGTAGAACGGATACATGCGCCGTTTTGATGCAATCCGCCCATTGAATCTCTCAGAAGCATTGGGATTTGTATGACCACCTCTTCCAAGCACGTAAAGCAACCAAGTCCACTTCTCCTGTGGGACTCTGCCCTCCACTTCCCCACTCTCCCAGACCCCGCCAGAGAGGTACATGTAGGCTGCGAGAATAACGTTGTGCAAGTGGGTTGTGGCCTTGTCCCACTGGTCCAGGTTGAGGGTATGGGTACACTTGCATGCCCAAAATATAGCCTTTTTGCCGTAGTCTGCCTGCACGTTCTCTCAAGGTACCATGCACAAAAAGTGTGTGTTGTACCAGAGAGGTACTTCCCCTCTGCCTTCTGCAAATACTTCTCTCTGTCAGATATGATGCATGGAACAGCTTGTGTGACGGTGGGATAAACAATTTCAAGTTGGCAGAAAAAGAAAATCCAAGCCTTCCCATCTTCTGTTGGAACTAGTGCCCATGCCATGGGTACGGCATGGTTGTTGCCGTCGAAGTAGTTGGCGAGCAAGAGCACCTTTTTGTGCCCATTTTGAAAAATATATTCCTTCCATTGTTAGTTGTCTGCGGTTGTGTTGATAATCCATGAATGCAGCAGATGACAGGAAAAAACACTAGAGGAAGGCTCCTTTGTCATCTGTCTGTACAAGGAAAGGACGGAGGGGTCCACATACATCAGCTCCATATAGAAAGCCAAAAGTGTAGTTAACTTCAAGTGAATGCACCTTATGGCATGTGTAATTTTGAGCAAACCCACATGCTCAATACTTACCTCTTCCACATACAATGGGAAGAGGCTCAGCGTGTCCGACTTCTTACCCATCAACGACTCTGTGAATGATGCCCAGGAAGCACTGATGTCCCTCCATGTAGTGGGAGATGGTGGAATAGCTGTATCTGCTGCGGATACGCGCGTACACCAGCCACTCACAACCCTTTTCCTTAGCGTCAGTGCAAGTTCTGTAGAGACACATATGCTCACTAAGCAGCCTCCTCAGCCCAAAGCAATTGTCAACCGCGTAGTCTTCAACGAAAGCGTGCACCTCCTCCATGTTGACGAAAATGATGTCCTCCTTCAAGTCTGTCTCTGGCTCCTTGTGCTTCTTTGGAAAGAGACATGGCTCATTGTCAGATTCATCTGCACAGTAGGTAGCACATGAAAAACATCAAGATGCATGAATTGTCAAGGAATTATGACCTGTCCGAACCAAAGACACCAGACAGTTTGGGAAAACATGAAATCAATTACCAGGAGAGCCACCAACAAGCAACAGGACTTGACAATGCCCCATGCTAAACCTAATCCGTACATCTTTCCAGACATTAGGAGAGCATAGAGCATAGGATGGCTTCTTCGGGAACTGGTTTTTAGGGATGAAATCCCACTCAGCCAACTGCTTGTTAAACAAACCACCCATAGAAACGCACCCATAGTTGCGTTGCAGTCAAAACATGATGTCGTGAATCGTGCCTATGGTGTCATCTGGTGGGGGGTTATCAGAATACCAGCGGGGTGCAGGCTCTTAGAGTAAGGAGGGATGGAGGGAGGGTGTTCTCAACCTCCGGACTTGGTCGCGTGGCAGTTCGCCACGTGTTGTAGCGAAGTTGTCCCGCTGCAGTGAAAAGTAGACATACCCTACTGCCACATGATTTCGATATTAAGTGTTTTCTTTTGTTGACTAAATCATGATTTTGGGTCCACACTTCTATATTCCTACTTTTTATCGGAAAAACGTTAATAATTCTGTCCAGACGACTTCGTACACGGAGAACAAGTTCATGCCATCGCCATTCTTCTATCGCTTTTTGAGACATATCTGAGAGCACGCGAGGGGGGTCGCGTGGCTTTGCCACGTTGCCCCCCTCGCAGGCTGTCACATAAGGTACTTTAGGGACGCAGTGGACCCGAACTAGAACTGGTAAAGGCAAAAAGTGTCAAACTTTTGTGTGCGACTCAGAGTAATTCCGTTGCAATAGAAAACACCCCAGAAAATTCACCCGGTGTGGAATTTAGACTACAACCCGGACCTAATTGATACACAAGTGTATTGATATACTTGTGTACAATTCTCCGTGGAATTGAGATACACTCCCCAATACACCCATCCAATACACTTGGGATGTTTGGGGGGGGGGGTAATACAGTCGTGAG
>SZWC01002330.1:102366-122679 GCA_023375785.1 Penium margaritaceum | reverse complement strand
CTCACTCTCAGTTGTGCCAACGCATGTGAAGGACCATCCGCATGCCAGCATACATGGACAGGTTTTGCAACCAAGCCGCGTGCACTACACACGTGCGACAAGGGTCACAGGTCACTGGTGCCCTTCCATTTGCGCACGTGCAGGTTCGGCAGCCAGGCGGGCATCTGGGCATGCATGCGGTGTTTCATATGACTTATTGTTTAAGAGTGTACGAAACGTCAGCATGGCAAAGGAGAACCAACATAGAAGGCAGCGGACGACCTATAATCCTATGGAAAATCAAGTAACCCTTCCTACGCGACCTGGATGAACAGCGAACCAAGTTTATGTGAATATATGTAGACACATTTACAGTCGCATTGAAGGGCATGCAGCGTCTCGTTGTACGGACTGCGGAAATAAAAGGCAAAAATCGAATTCACAGGATAAAAAGTAACATCACACCCACGATGCAACGCATATAACGCAGGTGCCGGTACTCCTTGATAAGCGAAAGTACCACGAGTGGTTGGTTGCTTTCCTATACAGCGACGGGCGGCTGGTTGCTTTTCTTCCGAGCGGCCGGCGGATCGTTACTTTTGTTCCGAACGACGGGCGGATGAGAGTCACACTTCGTGTTTTATGGGTATTTGGGCTATTTCATCCAAAACCCAAAAGAAAGTCTGAGTTCATTTAGTACAAAAATTGAGTTTTGTTCATGGAAAACCCGTACAAACTCACGAGTCCAAGGTAATACCCTCTCTCATTTGGGACCCAGAACGAGGGAGAAAAGGTAAAAATGAAAATGGGCCTCCAGAGAATCGAAATGTTCATGTCTCCGTGCACGAGTCCATGATGACGATTGTCCCCCAGAGTGATGCGGAGGAGAAAACCACTCCAGCAAGCTTTGGACGCCATTCTGCGAACTCCAACGACGACTTATGAACAGGAGCTGGAGAGCTAGCACATTATAATGGCTTTCAGATGTGGACAACACTTGCGACAAAGTGTGCCATAGTTCCGGAGGCTACAGCAGATATCAAACACCACCAGCAGTTGTTGTAGCAAGAATGATGTAAAAAGGGAGTTCGGTCTCAAAACATAACTGTTTTAAGCACCGTAAGTTGAGTTGGAATGCTCTTGAGGAGCTCCTTTTCATTCTTCCACCTCATTTTAGCTTCTCTCCTTCACTAGGGAACTACGTGGGATTTTGGTGGACGGGATGGGGAATCCTCATCCCTCAATTGCCATTTTTCCTCCTTGCAAGATGCCCCCCTTCCTCCTTCAACCAAAAAGTTAGAGCAAGGTTCTGCTCCAAGACCAGAGGCTGGCACGGCTTGAGAGCACACCAAGAAGAGGAAAGCTAAAATCTTGAGAATGTCTGGAGGCCTCCCCGTTGCATTGCCATGGTCGCCAAGGGAGACGCATCCAAGGAGGCGTAAGGCCCACCAAGAGAAGCCAAGAGGCGTCCAAGGAGGGCCTGAAGATAAAGAGAAGGCGGGAGGGATGTGGGAGTAATAGGAGGGAGTGGGAACTCTAGTATGGAGTAGCCCCCCTTCCTCTCCTCCTCACTCTTTGAGTTGTTCTCAAATATCTTGATTTCCTTTCACTCTTGTACTAACTTCCATTTTTCTAGGCTTGGTAGGTGCCGTATGTTATGGCTTAGGAGCCTATCTAGAAACCATGTGCTTGTGCCAACCTTGGCAACGTAAAAGAATAGTTTTTGTCTACCATGTGTTTGTGCCGACTATGGAAAACAAGAAAAACATATCGTAACTACGTGGTTTTGTCGTCCACGGCAGCCTGGAAAAATAGGAAATCAATTGTATAGTTGCCTCAACAATTGTGAGAGGGAACACACATTGGGAGGTGGCACCTTCCCGGCGTTGTGGGATTACCCTCAGAAATCTCTTGTCGTTCTAGTTGCACATATGATGGAATGGCAAGTACCAGGCTGTCCCAGACCAACAAGGGCAAGGTGGTGACGGTCTCACCACACGCCCTCGGTGGACTCAAAACATTGGGGGGCGCCATTGCAAGCACAGTTGTAGCACTCTTGACGTTCTAGTTGCATGATATAGGTGCATATGTAGCACCGATCGCGGCGGGCTACAACATCTAATGCCACTGCTAGTGGCAGCAAGGATCCGCCTACCTTGAAGACATGGAGGCCGATCATGAACGCAACCTTTCTCTATTGTGTGGGAATCTTCTGGAAGGGAATGAAGCTCACCGACTGGCTGAATTGCATGGATCATGTCCTACATGTCCACAAAGCTCCACTCGGTCAGTGGGACGACCTTACCATGACGTGGCTTGAAGTCAACATCTTCAAGTACGTGGTCAAGGAGTGGGTTGTGCAGCAGCCACATCTTGAGTGGTAGCCCACATCATGGGAGGCTTTTTGTGCTATCATGTACAAGAACTACACCCAATTTGAGGAGGCATAGCGTGTCTTCCACAAGATCAAGGACTTCAAGTAGCTGGGTAACTCGCTTGAGGCCTTCTTGAGTGAGCTTACCGAGACCCAGACCTTCAAGTACCCAGATTGTTTGCCGCTGGAGTACTTGCATGGTGGCCTTGCTAGCAAGAAGCTGAAAGACAAGACCACAACGACACCGACCGGCCAAGCTTGGAAAATCTAGAGAGTGTTGTGCAACTACATGAGTGAAGTGTGTCTGGCGAACCCGAAGCAGTACTCAGATGTATAGCTGAATGCGCGTGCATAGCAAGACCGTGACCGTGACTTATGCATGGACACTGTAGGGGCTGGGGAGTCAGCCGGGCAACAAAATGGGGTCAAGGGTATGTG
Organism: Penium margaritaceum; assembly: GCA_023375785.1. NCBI lineage: Eukaryota > Viridiplantae > Streptophyta > Zygnematophyceae > Desmidiales > Peniaceae > Penium > Penium margaritaceum. The sequence continues at coordinate 119,888 of SZWC01002330.1, read as the reverse complement.
ACCTGTAAAACCTCCAGTCAAGAAGGTTGGTGGACATAAGGCCCCTTATCACAAGCACAGCCACGGAAATGACGATCTACAAGCGGCGCATTAGCATTGCGACATGGTCTTTCGTGACAGACTCTTTCACAACTGCATGCAACTTTCACAAAACGGCCCCCGGGTGGTGGTATTTCCAATGTGCTCCAATGGTTCTCCACTTGGTATTCACGACTTTCTGTTTTGTGCGTGGGTTCTGAGTCCAACCATGAGCTTTCTGGTTGCCTCACGCTATGTTTTTGCGAGTGGAAGGGAGTTGTGAGACAGTCACTTTTGCAAAAGGAGTAACGCACTTTTGAGCACGCGTCGACAAGCAAGATCACCTTCTCCTTGCCAATAACCTTGTTTTCGTGCTTGCATTCACGTTTGTACCATGGGTTAATGACGTGGGTGATCCAGTTTCTTGTCATGTTGGAGTTGGCTCAATGGTTGGCGATATAGGTGAAGACGAAGTGATGGTCATCCATCGCGTGTTGTGAGTCGGTGTTTTCCGGATGGCACCTGTCCTTCTTGCTAGCGTAAATCAGCTGCAGTGGTAGCATGTCGCCCTCCATGGTGGAGGAGACGAGCAGGGTGATTGTCGCTTGTCGTCTAGCGCAGCAATGGCAACTTCTCTTGAGCCGATGGGGGCGTACGTGCGGTTGCCTGCTCATGCAGTGAAGGGAAGTTTGGTTAGAGTGAACACATGCACATGGACAGAAAAGCAAGAAGTGAAGACAAGTTTGGTCACTTACCAGTTGGGACAATGGACACACCGGTGTGGTCTCCGTTGACGATGAAGGTGGGGTCCACTTGGTTCATCACCGTGAGGGCTGCCACGCGTTTGTGCATGGCCTCCACTTGTGCTTCCCAGTTGGCGGGGAGTTTTTGGGCGACAATTGTGCCGCATTGGTATGACCGTCGCATCCGCTCCCTAACAAACTTGTGGATCCACTCACGGGAGAAATTCATTGAACCTCCGTTGGCGGGAAGCTCATCCAGAAACTTCTCAGCCATCAACCCCTGGAATAGACATGGAGGTTGTTGCTGTTTATGATTGTGCCCGTGTCACGCATGTCATTTATGGTCTTCACAATGTGCTATTCAAACCCTTCATGCCTCTCAAGGAAACTCTGCCTCCCTCCATTTTCATAATACCTATTAGAGGTCGGACCTTTGACTTTGACTTCTTTTGTGTGGGTTAGGAAAGTGCGGAACTATTCAAGCAAAACAGTGGAATACGGATCGTACCATCCACAAATGGTTGACGGGTTGAGCTGCTTGTACATGCAACGGCCCCCTTCATCGGGATGTAGCTTCCGTAGAAGCTTAACGGCAGCGTAGGCAGTTCCACCGGCGACCATGAAGCCGTAGATGCATGGGAGGTGGCCATCACCGAGCCGGTTGACGTAACTGCCATGCTGGCCGGTGCGTCCACCATCTGCATTGTTCGGCTTGGTGGAAGACCCTGCATCTTCGGCATTGATGACGGCCGCTGCAACATCCGCGGGGGCTGGCAGACGCGCACGAGTAGTGACACTCCGCATTGCGGGAACGCTGTCAGTCTTAATGGCTGCTAGGACAACTGCGTCAGTCTTCTTCTTTAGCGGATGTCCAGGGCGTCGCCATGGAGGGAGCTTGTATGGAGTTGGGTGCTGAACCTTGTGTAGGTCAAACTGCCTCTGGCAGTGGGAGGCGGCCTCTTCTGGGGTGAGGCGCTTCATGCGAAAGATGAGCAAAGTCTTCATGGTGGCTGGAGGAGGCGAGAAGTGACTTTCAGTCGTCTAGGTGAGGAGCTTTGAACTCCTTGCGATGGGAGTCCAAGCAGTACAGACACCGCGATGCGGGAGAGCGCACATCATTGCGGGACTTGTGATCTGTCGGATGCCAGCGATTGTGGAACTCGAACTCTCAAACTTTGAGTTGCGAGATGTTTGATTGTTGCATTATTGTTTGCACCCGGGCTTGATCGATGGGCAAACATGAACGGCACATGTTTAAGACATGACCCATTTGGGTGACCAGTATAGAAATACAAAAGCACCCAATTTTGGGTGAATGCAAGAACCACTAAAAAGGCTCCTAAAATTTTGGCAAATTCAACATACACTATGGCATATCCCTCGTTACTTGTCCGTTTCCGGTGAAACAACTTCCACCGGATTCAGCAACTTGTCAACTTTCAGGGGCTATCCTCCATTTTTTTATCCCAAGCAATCCTCAAGCTGCTAGATCCACCTTCGAGGATTTTCCTCTCTCTAGCGGCTTGTCGGCGCCTTCCTGCACCGCTCTTGGGCATACAAAGGGGTAAATCTTCAACAGCAGCCTGGCCACTTTAAAGCTCAGAGCTTTGAGGTTGCTGGTGGTGGGCAAGAGGCTGTGTTGTTGGTTGTAGCTTGGGCACCTCATGGAGATGGTGTAAGAGGAGGCTGCAGACAAGACCTTGGACAGGGTTGTGGCTGCGGCAATTGCCCGGCCATTGAAATGGACAGGGCCTTGGTGCGGGTTTGCCCCATCCGTGAGTGAATTTAGTGGGGACCACACGAGGGTGAAACTGGATCACGAGTTTGGATTTATATTTCGGATGAGGATGTAAAACAGTTTGAATTTCTTACAAGTTCCAATTTCTTTATTGTTTACTCTTCTCTTTTTAAACCTCATTTTACACTTGCTGAAGTACATTGTCAACTAAACATCGTATCTCTGGACAAGATGCATGATCAAATGTGCTTAGTGGCAGCGACAACATCTACTATGCAAGAGCTATGTGACGTAATGATTGAAGAAAATTCCCTCAGAGGAGTAAGGTCAACGACTCTCATAACACTCTTGGTCAATGAGTTAGACTCAATTAACTTCGAGGTTGCAAGGTGTTAGCAAAATTCACATGTAGCCATAACATGTGGACTCAAGTGGGTGAATCATGGAGATTGCGGCGACCACTGTTTCGATTCCGTGTTTGCCACAAAGTTGGCTTGTCATCGTCAAGTCTGTTTACTCAAAAGAGTTGAGGCAACATGACAATGCAGCTCAAAGGACACCTAGTTAGTGCTCCCGTGAACGTACTAGCTGACAGTGAATGGGATAAAGCCTTTGTTAGCCTTGGCTTTACCCAACAGGTGGGCCTAGAGTACACGCCATCAAATGGCGTAGATGTCATTGGTGACTACCGTATGGTACTCGTGATTGATACCTATAAAGCAAAATTTTGCATTAAAGGGTACACATAAAGTGACACGCTCAATGTACTCAACCATTTTAACTTGTTTGACTTGGTGCTAGGGGATCCCTGACTCTACAGATACAAGGCTCTAATGTGCTTTGAATCAAAGTGCTTGATCCTTTGAATGGGAAGGCATTCCTTTACGTTGATTCAAAGTACGTAATTGTCAACGAATCGACTAAAATTCCATGTCAACTTGTCTATAATGAAGGTCAAGAGACGTATTTGACAAGGTTCTTGATCAGCTACAAAAGTTGGAGGAGAATGTGAAGGAAGACACGGATCAAATCTCTATTGGCGGGTTTCTCATACATGTTCCAAAACCCACCAGCTTGGCTTCCACCAGAATGGTATATGGGCCACACGATTCCGCTGCAACCGGAGGTGCCTCCTTTGTTAAGACCCATGTGTCTCCTTAGTCCACAAAAAAGTCAAGAGGTCAAACGCCAAATGAAAGAGTACCTTACAAAAGGGAGAATCAATCAAAGGAGCTTGTCGTACGGTGTGCCTATCTTTCTTGTGAACAAAAAGATGGTGGTTTACGCATATGCCTATGTTATCGAGAGTTAAACAAGCTGACAATAAAAAATCAAGTTCCCTTAACGTAGATTGAGGACCCGTTTGATCAAATCCAAGGGGATTTTTTTCCCTTTGATTTGCCTCAATGGTGCCATCAAAGCTACCTCACAGAGGATGATGTGTCCAAACAACGTTTTGAATTCACTTTCATGTTATGAGGATCGGGCTAACGAACGCCCCGACAACCTTCTACAAGGAAATGAATTGGAAGTTCTCTAAAAAAATCTTTTAGTTTATCTTCCTTTATCTTGATGGAATCATGGTTTTCTCCAAATCAATGGAAGAGCACATCGAACATCTACGTGAAGTCCTCGTGATCCTTTCGGAGCATACGTTCTATGAAAAAGTGAGCAAGTACAAGTTTGTATAAGATGAGCTCAAATACCTCGGACACATAGTCATCAGGAAAGGTATCCGTGTCAACCCACAAAAGATCCAAGCCATGGTGGATTGGTCACACCCAAAGAAATGTTGGGCATATGCGGTCTTTTCCCACCTTGAAAACTATTGTTCATGGTTTATGCAAGGGTATTTGACCCTGGTAGCTCCGCTAACAAGAGACACAAAAATACGTGCATTGGGAATAGACATCTGACTATAAGAATGCTTTTCTCAAAGCCAAAGAGCTTCTATTCACAGCGCATATCTTAGCTCGTCCAGATCCATCGTAACCGTGGGAGGTGCGGTGTGATGCGTTGGTAGTATGACTTGAAACAATCCTCATGGAGAATGACCACCCAGTTGCGAATGAGAGCTGAAAGCAAATCCCCGTAGAGATGGGATATCTGATTGGTGATTGAGAGCTCCTTGCGGTGTTGTACGCTTTCAACATGATGCATTGCTACTTTGAGGTTGCTATGGGGGGTGTGACGACTGACCAGGACCCATTTGTGTTCTTCTAAATGCAACTAAACTTGTCAAGACAACAAGTGCGTTTGAGTGAATATCTAAGCCAATCATCGTTCAAAGTGGAATGTCGACCAATATGCATCAATGTGGCTCATCCACTTATCCGACAGCCTGTGGAAGTTAAAGCAACCACCTAAGTTAATGGCTGTTTTTATGGCCATTGCGACAGCTACAATGACAACACCAAATCCCCTGCATCCCTGTAATAACCACCCCAAGAGATCATCCACTACAACGGCTTTGTAAAACGATCTAGCTAGGGTACCGTGTGGAATCTTATTTCTAAGACTCTCAAAATCTAGACAAGTACAGATTGGTGGAGGCCACACGAGTACCAAGTCATTCAAGACTTAGGAGACCTTCGAGCAAAGATTTCCTCCCACTTCTATGACCCGCTAGTTGTAGATCATGTTGGACCTAAAAATACCGAACAGGCACTCTTGGACCATGATTGGTAGCCAAGATAGAGTTTATGTTTTTAAGTATTACATGACATGCGATCCATGTTTTTAGAAGAAGGTTAGTAACAAAAATCTGTTGGACTGATCCAATAGCTCCCCATCACAAGAACTTGATGGGAGTGCATCAGTATGGTTTTTATTCCATGTCTTCCACACACGACTTGTGGCCACAATATAATCATCGTGGTTGTGAAGATGACATACTTAATTCCTATATCCATTCATGTGAACGTAGAAAAGAACGCTCGTCTCTTCTTTCAAGGTGTTGTGAGGTACATACCATCGCTCATCATCTCTGATCGCGATAGAAGATTTACTAGTAAAATTTGGCAAACGATGCACGAGTACTTTGGCAGCAAATGAAAAATAGTGATACCATTTCACCCTCAAACTGATAAATAAATAAAGTACATGAGTTTCACTCTAGAGCAGATTCTCTGCATATGCGTGGACCCTGCCATGGATTAATGGGACACATTCCTACCACCAATAGAGTTTACTGTGAACACCTCGGTGAACGATTCCACTCTGTGTACAACATTCATGTTGAAGAGTGATTGGCATCAAGTGGTACCTTCTTCATTGGTGAAGAGTGAGAGTAAAGAAAGACAGCTTCCTTCTGTTGAAAAATTGCCCCTCCGTATGCCCAACTGCGGCACCCGGAGGCGCCGACGAGCCGTCAGAAAGTGGAAACTCCGCGCCAGCGGATCTGGAAACTTGAAGATTGCGTGGATCCTAAAATGGATGATTTTACCGTAGATTGGACGAGTTGTTGAATCCGGTGGAATTTGTTTTACCAAAATCGGACAAGTATCGAGGGAGATATGGCCTTCCAAAATTGGGGTGTGCGCAGCGGCTCTGGGAGCCGGCTGCTACTCAAAATTCGGTGGATAATCGACCGGACCGAGTAACAAAAAACACCATCTGGAGAAATTGCTCCGGATGGCCTGCCGAGGCGTGCGGTGGATAATCCACCTGATCAGGTGGATCATCCACCGGATCCGGTAGTGCAGGTTGTTACTGAGGGACATAGCCAAAATCATGGCTCGGCGTCCGAAACTAAGTAGTGCGTTTTGTTACTCGGGGACAGTCAAAATTCTGCCTGCAGGTCCACGGACAGGTTTCAAACCTCGTCACACCCCATCACCAAACTCGAATAAATATTCGGGAAGGTGCTTGGAAACAGTGCAGGGGACCCCTACGCCACGTGCAATGGGAGCTGCGCCGTGGGAAAGGCGCTTCGCACGTGAAGGAAGGCACCACGGCGAGTGGCGGGGTCAGGCTTTTGTGGTGGGTGAGACCTGCGCTTTGGCAAGCGTAACTTGAGCTATGCTTGGCCGAATTGCGCGCAGTTTGCTGCGTTGGAAAGATCATAACTAGCCCAATAAATGAAAATTAATGCAAAATCACGTGATTCCCTTCGCAAGAATTACTGTCTCTAAATTCCTACTAACATAGCGTGAGGTGACCAGAAAGGTCACGCTCAGTCTCAGATTCGCCCAAAACAGAAGACATGAACCACTAGAGACGATCAGACAAACGTCCGGACCGTACTACGCGGATTCTTCCTAACAAAGGGTTATGGGCCTGCGGGTCTGATAGCCTTCAACGTTCATGTCTTCCGTAGTACACGGAATGGTCATCTTCGACGTCACCATGAATTTCTGAGAACTCGTCGAAGTAGCAACTGCGGACATGGCGCAGAAGGACACGCAGCCCATTCAGAAGTATATGGGCAGCCCAGGTTTTGGGCTATGGAGATGGCGGTTTGAGCTGCACCTCTCACATAAGGGGATGCTGGATGTCATGCTGGGAAAGGAGGTGCTTGCAGAGGCGACTGCTATAGACGCGGAGAAGCAGGCCTTCAAAAAGAAGAACGCGGTCGCAGAGTATATCCACAACAAGGCACATCGCCGGAGCTGTGGGGAAACCTCATCTTTCTCATTAGTCCTCATCACCAAAATGCGTGGTGACGGAAGCGGGGGCAGAGGAAGCAGTGGAAAGGGCGGTGACAAGAAGGGCACCAAGAAAGGTACGTGCCGGAACTACGGCAAGGAGGGCTATTGGGCCCCTGAGTGCCCGGAGGAGGCAAAGACCAGCGGCAGAAATAGCAAGGGCAAGTTGGTCGTCAATGGCAACAAGAACCACTTCCTCAAGAAGGCCAACAAGCGGTGCCTGGATTCCCGGGCCGAGGAGCACACCCAAGTCGAGGTGGGGCTCGTCACCTACGAGAAGTCCTCCAAGGTAATGGTGGTCGCTAACGACAAAGTCGAGCCCGTGGCCGGCCAAGGCATTGTAGAGGTGGAAGTCGTGGTGGGCGGTAAGGAGTTGTGTACAATTCGTGATGCGCAGCATGTCCCCGGCCTGGCTCACATTTTGAGTGTCAGCCGCTTGAATGACAAGGGGTATGAGGTGCTCTTTCCGTCGGAAAGGTGAAGTGGTGCAATTGACGGTGACGCCAAGGTCGTGCTGGAGGCAAAGCGCGAGGGTAGTCTGTACATCGTGGAGACCAAGGTGGTCTTCGCGGGGTCCGACACAGCAGATTCACAGGAGCGCGTCGTCAACATGTCCAAGGGAGGAAGCGCTGATCTGGAGCTCTGGTACCAACGGTTGGGGCATTCGGCGCCCGTAACCGTTAAGGAGATGGCAAATTGTGACATGGTGTGCGACCTCGTCATTGACGGTGCAGCAGACGCGGCAGCAGATGTAGCATCGCACAAAAAGTGTGAGCCTTGTATTTTGGGCAAGGCGTGCCGCAAGCCGTTCAACAAGAACGTGACTCACACAACGGAGCTGCTGGAGGTCATACACAGGGACATGTGCAGACCATTCAAAACGCCGTCAAATAGCGGCTTGAGATACTTCATCACCTTCATTGATGACTTCAGCAGAAAACTCTACGTGTACTTCATGAAGCAAAAAGGCGAGGTCCTGGACCGGCTGAAGGTGCACTTTGCAGCGGTGGAGAGGCAGACTGGGCCGGAAGGTCATAGCGCTACGCAGCGACAATGGCGGAGAGTAAGTGCGCTGTAGTGGGTGGACGAAGCAGCAGGGCATCAAGTGTGAACCCACTATGCCGTACTCGCCATAGTCCAACAGAGTGGCAGAGCGGGCAAACCAGACGCTACTCAACATGGCGCGGACCATGCTTCTGTATGCAGGGTTACTGCAAGGGTTCTGGGCAGAGGCTTTGTATACAGCGAGCTACACCATCAACCTCACCCCAACAGCGGTGCTGAAGGATAAGGGCGGCTGGAAGACGCCGCAGGAGGTTTGGAGCGGGCGCAAGCCAAATATGGCACACCTGAAGGTGTTCGGGTGTAAGGCGCACGCGATGGTGCAGGCGGCACAACGACGTGACAGTAAGCTAGAACCGCGGGCAAAGCCGTGCTTGTTTCTCAGCTACGAGAGTGCTCAAAAGGTGTATCGCCTTTGGGACCCGCACACGCAAGAGAACATCCGCAGCCATGATGTCAAGTTTGACGAACAACATAGCTTCTACAGCAGTAGCAACGACATGAGCATCGGGAACACTCCAAAACAGGGGGAGTGGTTCCAGCTCCTTGACTACGAGAAGGAGCCGGTGGACGCGGAGGTCGATGATGCGGTGTCAGAGAGCGGCGGTACAGCAGGTGCAGTAAACCAACGTGGAGGAATCCAACGACGATGAAGCTCGGCTGGAGATCCGGGGGAATGATCCGTCAAAGGAGGCCACGCGGGTGCACTCCCCGTGGAGTTCGCATCGGGCGTCAAAGAAAAGCCCTTCAGATGGGCCGCCTCTCCGGTTGATGGTTCACTGGAGCGGGAGAGAACCTGAGGGAGCCATCCGGTCGATGATTTATCTGAGCGGACAGTGTTAAAAGGATCACAGCAATGCGACAAGACGACACCAAAACTGCCGCACCGCAGCGGGAGGCAGCGGAGAGCGGGGAAGCATTTCGACGTAGGCACCGGTCGATAGATTGGCATGACGTAGTGTATGCTGGATGCATCAACGGAGCTGACAACCGTGCAAGAGGTGCTTGCGTGGCCCAAGGGGAAGCAGTGGGATGCCGCCATCAAGTCCGAGTTGACGTCCATTGCTGAAAATGACACGTGGCAGCTGGTTGACAGGCCGAAGGATGCCAAGGTCATCGGCTCCAAGTGGGCCTTCAAGAAAAAGCTCATGAAAGCAGGTGTGGTTGACAAGTACAAGGCGGGGCTCGTGGTGAAGCCGTACGCACAGCGTAAGGGCAAACACTACGATGAGACGTTTGTCCCCATCGCCAAGTTCACAAGCATCGGGGCAATCTTTGTGGTGGCAGCAGCGAAGGACATGGAGCTCCACCAGATGGACGTAAAGATGGCCTTCCTCAACGCCATCATTGAAAAAGAAATCCGTATGGAGGTGCCGGAGGGGGTGGAGGCACCAGAGGGCAAGGTGTGCAAGCTGCAGAAGTCCTTGTACGGGATAAAATAATTGCCTCGATATTGGTACCAACATATGGACAGCTTCATGGCACAACTTGGGTTCAATCGTTATGAGCCGGATCACAATGTGTACATGTGGTGTAGCAAGAAGCTCCATCAAATCATTGTACTTGTGCTCTTCAGACCTACCGAGCCTACAACAGCTGAAAGAGGAGCTGAGCAGCAGGTTCCATATGTCGGACATGGGGGAGCTGGAGTTCTACCTCGGGATGAGTATTCCGCGGAACCGGAGGGCGCGCACGCTTGAGCTGGGGCAAGCCAAATATGTGGCCAAGGTGCTGAAGCGGTACGGCATGGAGGACTGTAAACCAGTGTGCAGTCTTGTCTCCATGACCTGTGAACTGAGTGCGACAATGGCACCGCAAACAAAAGAAGAGCAGGATGATATGGCAGGGGTGTCCTACCAATCGACAGTGGGTAGCCTCATGTACGTCATGGTGTCGACTCGACCGTACCTGGGCTTCGCGGTGGGCCAAGTGAGCAGGTGGGTGGCCGATCCCTGGCCACTACACTGGCAGGTGGTCAAGCTCATCCTCCACGACCTGCAGGCAATGCGGCACACGTGCCTAAGATTCAACGGCAAAGGGCGGGTAGACCCTTTGCATCTGGTCTGCTACACGGATGCAGACTACTCCCGCAATGTGGACAAGCGGAAGTCCACATCCGGCTACGTGTTCTTCCTCGCCAGTGCAGTAGTCTTGTGGTGTAGCAGGATGGAGGAGTGCATCGCCACCTCCACAGTGGAAGCACAGTACATCGCGTTGGCCGAGGCGGTCAAGGAGGCTGTGTGGCTCCGCAGGTTGCTGGGGGAGCTGGGAGTGCCGCAACTGGAGCCTACGGTGGTGCAAGAGGACAACACCGGCTCCATCTTGCTGACTAACAACCCGACACAGCACAGGAGAACAAAGCACATCGACGTGCGTTATCACTATGCATGGGACATGGTCGTGAAGGGGCACGTGGTGCTACAGCAATGTAGCACACACAACATGCTTGCGGATTGCCTGACCAAAGCGCAACCCGCGGACCGGCACGCGATGAGCGTGGTCGGACTTGGGATGACCAGCTATGATGGGCTGGAGGGCGCAGCGGAAGATGAGTAAGAGCAAGCTGGAGCAGCGGGCAAGGGGGAGAACGTTGAAAAATTGCCCCTCCGCATGCCCAAGATCGGCGCCGGGAGGAGCCGTCGAGCCGCCAGAAAGTGAAAACTCCACGCCGGTGGATCTGGCGACTCGAAGATTATGTGGATCCTAAAATGGATGATTGTCCCCTAAATTTGAAGAGTCATTGAATCCGGTGGAAGTTGTTTCACCAGAATCTGACAAGTACCGAGGGAGATATGGCCCTCCAAAGTTGGGGTGTGCGCAGTGGCTCTAGGAGCCGGTTGCTACTCGAAATCCGGTGGATAATCGACCGGACCGAGTAACAAAAAATACCATCTGGAGAAATTACTCCGGACCGCCTGCCGAGGCGTCCAGTGGATAATCCACCTGATCAAGTGGATCATCCTTCGAATCCTGTGGTGTAAGTTGTTACTGAGGGACTTAGTCAAAATCATGGCTCGGCGTCCGAGACTCAGTAGTACGTTTTGTTACTTGGGGACAGTCAGAATTCTGACTGCAGGTCGACGGAAAAGTTTCAAACCTTGTCACACCTCATCACCAAACTTGACTCAAAAGTCGGGAAGGTGCTTGGAAACAGTGCAGGGGACCCCTACACCATGTGCAATGGGATCTGCACCTTGGCAAAGGCGCTTCGCACGTGAAGGAAGGCGCCACGGCAAGTGGCGGTGTCAGGCTTCTGTGGTGGGTGAGACTTGCGCTTTGGCAAGCGTAACTTGGGCTACACTTGGCCAAGTTGTACACGGTTTGGTGTGTTGAAGAGCTCATGACTAGCCCTATAAATGTTGTGATAATGCTCATGCACAAAAACTGATGCAAAATCGCGTTTTTCCCTTCACAAAAGTGACTATCTCTAAAGAGCTGATGCTCAGTCTCAGATTCGTCCAAAATAGAAGATGTGAACCACTAGAGACAATCAGACAAACGTCAGGACCACACCACGTGGATTCCTCTTGTAACCCTCTGCTCAAGCTTTGTTGAGCGCACAGACTCCTTATTACAATAGGCAAAGGGTCAACTTCAAGCGGCTCGAAAACGATATAAGGCATATGCCAACAAAAGTCGTCGTGAGGATTCCTTTGACATTGGTGATAAAGTTTTACTTTTAATTGAGAGCCTTTGGTTGAAGTTGTCGATGATGCAAAAACTTCAACCATTTTGGACTTGACCGTTTTCCATCGTGGCACGCATGGGGCCAGTGGCATACTGATTGTTGCTTCAGGCGAGTATGAAGATACACGACGTGGTTCATGTGAGCATGCTTTCTCCGTGCACAATAGAAGGAACCAATCAGCCATCAAGAGTATTCCTTGCTATCGACGACCAATACAAGGTCCTCTGCCTGTTCCAACACCAATGGCGTGCACTCGAGTCGCGCATTGTTAAGGAATACCTTGTTCATTGGGCCAGTTGTGGACTTTAACATGACTCATGGGAGTCCAAGTCTTGATTGTCCACCGGGTTGGTGAATGAGCACTGGAGCAAGCTGGCAACTTGCTAAGATCAATGCGTGGCAGGGGGCACCACCTGAACGCGGAAAAAGTGAACAACATTCTTGTTGGACGATATTCATGGAAAACAACCTTAGGAGGTTGGGGATGCCCACCATGGTTTTCACACGGACACTCCAGCCTAAAGGGGAGAAGTTGCTAGCCGTGGTGACCGACAAGCTCCAGCTTGGGTCCAAGTGTCGCATACGTGTTCATGTTTAGCTTGTGATTAATAAATTTCATTTTATTCCACAATGTTGATGACTCTCTATCAGGCACTCCCACTTGTTGGTGATGAACTGGGACGGTTCATGATAAGTGGGGAGGAATGTAGTGGGAGGGCTAGTTTGGCCCTTCCTCCTTACAGTTGTGAGGGGTGGTTGGACACCACCCCTTGCCACTACAAGGGTTGGCCTGTGACAAGCCCTTTCCTGTCCACCGGCTAGTGGGCTGCCAATCAACTGGACGCCCGACGGCCAGTCAGGTGACCAGCCGGCCACCTGCTGCCCGCCAATCAAGCTGGCTGCTTGATTGAAAGCTAGGAGATTGGGAGGCCACGAGGGCCGAGGCCTGTGGCCTCGAGCCATCGTCCTTGCCCTCTCCTCCTTGCCTCCTCAAGTGACTGAGGTGAGAGATAGAGAGCGAAAGAGTGAGGTGCAAGAGAAATTAAAAGTGCCGGCGCGAAATTGTTGGATGTGCATTACACATGACAATTTCACGATGTTGCATCAAGAACAAAACTTGAGTTTGTTCAACATGAAATTTGAGTTTGTTTTAGAGAAAAATCGTACAAACCCACAAGTTTGAAGTAATACCACCCTTGTTTGGGACCCAAAACAAGGGGGCGAGATGAAAATGGAAATGGGTCCCGAGAGACAAAATATTTGCGTCTCCTTAACAATTTCCCCTCCAGCAACCTTTGGACGTCATTCTACAAACTTTGACGACGACTTTTGTGTAGGAGCTGGACAGGTGATGAGTTATATAATTGTACCTCTTTTCCCAAGACTCATAAACCCACTTGTTTGTTATGTGCAAATCCCATTCAAACCCCGCCATCCCCACATGACATTCTAGGGGTTTGGATTTTTTTTCTTTCACGGGCACCTGCTAGGCCTCACGGCAGCAGGCCCCACCAAGCTCCCTTTCAACACGTGGAGAGTTTTGGACCCCCATGAGAACGTGAAGTAAACTCAACCGAGAACAATAGAGAAACCCATCTACATCAGGGTTTTTTGTAGGTGTGCAACTGCCCAGCTACGACATGCTATAGGGTTGTAGGACTGTCATACTACATGGTGCATGTAGGTGCCCTTCTCTGAGGGAATCAGTAGTGCTTGGCTTGTATTATGCTAGCAAATAGACATCGTTCATACATGTAAAACTAGGGTGTTGTAGATTACAGTTCAAAACATGAGTACAAATAGAATGCAGCGGATGGGTATGGACAAGAAACAAATTAAAAAATTGTACCAAATCATGTAGCGCTCGTAACCCAACCTAATGAAAGATAACTGCCTTCCAATTGTTATTCATATTATAACAGAAAGGACCATGCACGCCAAGATAGATGTCAATTGCCACATCTTATATACGATGTAAAACGATGTGGAAAAAATGTCGAGATTGGAGAAAACATTGCAAAGTTTCCCCCAATTCAACCAGTGCAATTATAGACCAGGCTTAGATTACACTTAAGGTCCTTAACTGGGGGCATTGTTCATTTAGTTTTTAGAGTCATTAAATCCTGTCATTAAAGTTTATTGCTGAGGGCATGGCTCAATAAGAGAACAAAGCTGTGGAATTCCTCTTAAATGTGATGTAGTCTAGGGAAATTTCACTAGTTTGGCCTTTTCTGATGATACTTGTCGCTGTTGGCAGCGTTTAATCTATGTAGTAGCCACCAGAACCACTGTAGAGATAGTTGCAAGGGGCATCTTGCTGTGAAAACTGTTGTAACGGATGTGACCCTAGCTCCTATGTGGAAGTCTTTGTCGGAGTTTGCAAAATGACGTCTAGAGTTCGTTGGAGGGGTATTCTCCTTTGCGTCACTCTCTTTGTAATTGTCATCAACAACTTGTGTTGGGAGGTGCTAATGATTTGAGTTTCTAGAGTCTCATTTATGTGGGTAGTACCCCGAACTCATGACTTCAAAGGAGGTTTCCTGCAATAAAACTCAATTTTGAACCAAACTTTAGTTTTGTTCTTGATGTGCAAAATTGTAGCGTGCAAGGTACGTACGTCGCTTGAGCATTGGCAAAAGCTTGAGCATTGTCATCCTCAAGCTCTGCAGATCCCCTTGTCTCAATCATTTTTTTAGGCAAGGAGGGGAGGGCAAGGTGGAGGGCTTGAGGCCACTGTTATTGACCCTCAAGGCCTCGCCACTTTGTGGCCACTGATTGAGTGACCTGTTTAATAGTTGGCTAGTAGGTGGCTTGCCTGTGACCTGACAAGCCACTGGCCGTCTTGCCGGCTGGGTCCTAGGTAGCTGGCGGCATGCAAAGGGCTAGCTTCCGGCCAACCCTCATTGTGGCAAGGGCTGGTGTTCAAACACCCCTTGCTTTGTAGGAAGTGATGACCAAACTGGTACGCCCACTACATGCAACTTCTTGGCGGAGTTTCTAGAAGCGTCCACTCATTACACGATATTGTTGGAGTAATGCTCCTCACCATGGCAGGAGTGACTCCAAAAATGAACACCAAAAAGACAACCCTTAGTGGCTTAGTGGTTAATAGTGTCCACCTCTAGAGGCAGGGGCCTGGGTTCAAGTCCCACAAGATGAAATTCTGCCCTGCCTCAAGGGAGGTGGAAAACAGATGCCAAGAAGCTAGCTCAACCTCTAGAGTTCCTCTTTAAGTTTCTAGAAGGCCAGGTGAGGGTCCAGGAAGGTGGCACACCTTCTAGAAGGGGTGACTTGTCCTACAAGGCATCTAGAGGTGTCTTGGTCTTCTGGACACCTTCCCTCCTACTAGAAGCAAGCTGAGGAATCTAGGAAGGGGCAGAAGCTTCTAGAGGAGGGCAGGGATGCCTTCCTAGGTGGGAAAAAGGACAGTCTGCCAATAGACACTCTAGAAGCCATAGAATCTGCTAGGAAGCTTCAAATCTAGCATGCTTTGGTGTTCTGGAAAGCTTAGATCAGTGGCTATAAAATGCCACTGCTTGTGAGCCTTGATCAAGTGTAGATTCCCAATCAATTGAGGCCAAAAACTATTGCCTCACTCTCTGACCAGTTTTCTGCCATCCTTGGAACCAGTTGCCTCCACAGTTTCAGTCTCTCCAAAAACAGTTGGTGGTGTGAAGCAGCCACTGCTAGGGACCCTCCAGGGTGCACACTCACCCTCAGGCCAACAAAGGGTTATGGGCCCACGCCTCTCAAGGGTTCAAAGCCAGCTTGATTTTCACGCTTCCAACAGCAAGACATGGCAACCAGCGAGCAAGAGAGCAGCCACGCTGTCCTTAAGTTTCATGGGACAGGCTTTGCCTTGTGGCGGTGACAGTTTGAGGTCTTCCTCAACGACAAGGGACTGCTTGAGCTCGTAAAAGGTGATGAGACTGCTCCGCCGAAGGCTGCAACGACTGAGGTGAAGGAGGCATACAAGAAGCGCAACAAAAAGGCGTTGGCGCTCCTTGTATCCGCGTTATGTCCACCACAACTTGGGCACATCCAAGGATGCACCCTGGCCCCAGACGCATGGTCAAAACTCTACTCCATCTACCAGTCAAGCAACCTTGCCAATCAGCTCTTCATCTTCAAACGGCTCGTCACCCTCCGAGCCAACGAAGGTGACAACATCATGGAGATCATGCAGCAGATTGAGTCGCTCGCAGCGGAGTGCGTGGCCACGGGTTGGGAGGTCCACTCTCAGTTGCAAGCTATGATCCTCCTTCTGGCCTTGCCGGACAGTTGGAGTCCCATTATCACAGTCCTTGGTGGCCGGCCTTCCGACGAGCTGAAGTACCCGAAAGTTGCTGAGTACGTGCGCAATGAGTGGATGCGACGTGGCGGTCAAGAGAGTGCAGCGGCATCAAGTTCAGCTTACACGGTTCATCCTCAAAGTGGTGGCCGAGGCGACAAGTGGAAGGGTGCCAAACAGGGCACCACGAAGGGTGACAAGAAGGGGGAGTGCTTCAACTACGGCAAGGAGGGCCACTACACGCGCAACTGTCCCAAGAAGAAAACAGATCGGTCGCAGCAGGGCGGGAAGAAAGATGAGCATGCCCTTATGGCGTGGAACTCCACCAACTTGAAGGATCCGGGAGTTGCCGTCATTGACTCCGGATCAGGCCGACACACGCAATGCAACAAGGCGGCATTTGTCACCTATGGCGCCTCGGAGAGACGCATGACGGTGGCCAATGGAAAAACAGAGGTGGCCGCCGGTGACGGTAACGTCCGCATTGAGTCAATTGTAGATGGCAAACCTGTCACGAGCACAATCTACGATGTGTTGCATATGCCCAACTTTGGGTCAAACCTGCTCTTCGTCAGCCGACTTACTGACAAGGGACTTAAGGTGCTCTTCACAAAGAAGGAGGCCGTCATCCGCAAGGAGGACAAAGGTGAGGTGATTGCGCGTGCCAAGAGGGAGGATGACTTGTACCTGCTACGCGCGAAGATCCTTAGCAGCCGGGTGGGGTTCAACTTCACCAATCTTGCAACGAAGGATGGCGGAGACCTGGACCTATGGCACCGCCGACTCTGTCAAATTTCTCCATCGACCGTGAAGGAGATGGCTAAGAGAGAAGTGGTGCGGGGTCTCCAAATCAGTGGCCTTGATGGAACCAAGGAGACCGTGTGTGAGCCATGCATCATTGGCAAATCAACTCGGCAGCCGTTTGTCGCCAAGGGGATGCGTGCATCGGCAAAACTGGCCATGGTACACACAGATGTGTGTGGACCGTTTGAGAGCTCCATCGGCGGAGCTCGCTACTTCTTCACCTTTATCGATGACCACAGCCGGAAACTCTACCTCTACCCAATGAAGCGGAAGAGTGAGGTCCTTGCGTACATGCAGAAGTTTGTGGCTGATGTGGAGCGACAAACAGAGTTGAAGGTGAAGGCGTTCCGGAGTGACAACGGCGGTGAATATGCGGGGTGCCTTGGGTGGATGAAGAGCAAGGGGATTGAGTGGCAGAAAATAACTCCTCACTCCCCACAACAAAATGGCGTCGCAGAGAAAGCGAATCGCACAATCCTTAACATGGTGCGATCCATGTTGAGCGACGCCGGCCTTACACAACGGTATTGGG
>SZWC01002330.1:79720-102297 GCA_023375785.1 Penium margaritaceum | reverse complement strand
AGCGAATCGCACAATCCTTAACATGGTGCGATCCATGTTGAGCGACGCCGGCCTTACACAACGGTATTGGGCGGAGGCGGCAAGGACAGCAGCGTACATCATGAATCTCATGCCGACCAAGCCGCTAAAGGACAAGGAGAGCAAGGCGTGGAAGACGCCCCAAGAGGTGTGGAGTGGGAGGAAGCCGGCGGTGGGTCACCTCCGCACATTTGGTTGTGTTGCACATGCAATGGTGCAAGCACGTGAAGGACGGATCAAGCTGGACCCGCGTACCCGCCGGCGTGTTTTCCTTGGATATGATAGCAGAAGCAAGGCGTATCGGCTCTTTGACCCAAGGAGGCAGCAAATTGTCCGGAGTCGCGACGTCACGTTCGACGAAAAGCCGTTGGACAGACAAGGAGGCAGGTCTCTCCAAGAGGGGGGAGTGGATGCCACTCCTTGAGGGGGAGACGCCGGAGGATGTGAATGAGGGTGACATCCTTGCATCACCACCAACCGGAGAGCATTGCCTGAGGGATGGGCGAGCGGCAGACTTTATTCCGGCTAGTTCGGATGAAGAATCTGAAGCACCGAAGATGGACGTGGAGGCAGGGAGTCGACCGATGTCTCCAAGGTCTCCAAGAGATGGGGAGCAGATGCTTGGAGAGGATGGCGCCGAAAGGGGACTGCAACAACAACAACCGCCTCAAGAGCCCCGCACGAGCAACTGTGTGCAAAGAAGGACAAAAAGGTATGATGCCGACAAGGGCATCTGGACAGGGTCCGCACAAGTCTTCTTCACGCAAGAGGAGCGTGAAGGTGGCACTGCACAAGAAGGATGGGGCTGAGTGGGAGGGATCAATAAAATGTAATCTCGCCTCACATGAGGAGAAAGGCTCCTAAGTTGCAGATTAAGCATGGACAACTGCCATGGGTGATGCGCAAGGGGGAGATTGTTGGAGTAATGCTCCTCACCATGGCAGGAGTGACTCCAAAAGTGAACACCAAAAAGACAAGCCTTAGTGGCTTAGTGGTTAATTGTGTCCACATCTAGAGGCAGGGGCCCGGGTTCAAGTCCCACAAGATGAAATTCTGCCCTGCCTCAAGGGAGGTGGAAAACAGATGCCAGGAAGCTAGCTCAACCTCTAGAGTTCCTCTTTAAGTTTCTAGAAGGCCAGGTGAGGGTCCAGGAAGGTGGCACACCTTCTAGAAGGGGTGACTTGTCCTACAAGGCATCTAGAGGTGTCTTGGTCTTCTGGACACCTTCCCTCCTACTAGAAGCAAGCTGAGGAATCTAGGAAGGGGCAGAAGCTTCTAGAGGAGGGAAGGGATGCCTTCCTTGGTGGGAAAAAGGACAGCTTGCCAATAGACACTCTAGAAGCCATAGAATCTGCTAGGAAGCTTCAAATCTGGCATGCTTTGGTGTTCTGGAAAGCTTAGATCAGTGGCTATAAAATGCCACTGCTTGTGAGCCTTGATCAAGTGTAAATTTCCAGTCAATTGAGGCAAAAACTGTTGCCTCACTCTGTGACCAGTTTTATGCCATCCTTGAAACCAGTTGCCTCCACAGTTTCAGTCTCTCCAAAACAGTTGGTGGTGTGAAGCAGCCACTGCTAGGGACCCTCCAGGGTGCACATTCACCCTCAGGCCAACAGATATTGCACGCGTTGCTCGATTTGAGTTTTCACGACCCTAAATACTCCACATTCTATTTCTTGTTATTGTATGTATGCATACAATATTGCCATCACTTGCCACCAAAGTACACCTACTTCTAAGCAAATTTATATTTTTTCCAAATCCTTCAATGTTCTTATGCCCTACACCCACTTCCGGTCCAGCATAACAACCATGTATAACATTGCATTGGATGTGCTGAAATAATGTGAAGTATTTCACCACCACGGAGATCTTATGTTCACCATGGCTTTGTGTCGTAGGAGAATAATACTTTTGGCTTATTTGAAAAAATGTAGAATACATGGATGAATTTTCATTTCATCAATGGAAAGAAGACGGCTAGCAGTATAAAGGTGAAAACAACTAGGTTGCCATCTGAAAGGCATTAAATACATGACCGTGAACGTAATGAAATGGATAAACTGAGGTATATTTGAAAGGGATAGAGCATCTAGATACCAACCATGTCCAAATTTGAAGCTGGCATGCTCGCACATACTAAATCATGAACGACATGCCCAGCACATTTCAGCTTTAAATTTGCTATATCCACAGGCAAAAAAAAGGCAACGACGTGTAAAAAAATTCGCGCAAATGCTATGTCATCGCTGCATGAAATGCAACATCCGAATGCTGACTTCATCATGCTCCTCGAACAATTACAAACACCTCTTTGGAGGTGTTTGTGATTGTTCAAGGCACGGGTTTGCGTACGGTTTGCCTGAAAATTCCGAGAAATCCTATGCATTGAAAGGGAATCTGATGGGCCCGCTACCTTGGGGCCCAGTAGATTGTTACGTACCAGACATACACGAGTCCCTAGTCTTCCCAAGTGGGCATTTCTATTATTACACAAAGAGCCCACTATGCGTTGAGACCCTGACTTTCACCCCGACAACCAAGGGAAATTCGACCAACTTGTCTCACCCTCCGTTGAACCTTCCCAAACTTTCTGACAGCTTTTACCACTCTCACAAATCCACAACAAAGGTGTCACGATCTTTCAGTTGACTTCTCAATGCATCAAGACATATCTCAGTTTAAAATGATACATCTCGCATCTCCACCATCGATCCTAGAAGCCCCCCAATTTCTCGCTGGAGCTTCTCAAATCCGACCAATCACGACGCAACCCCACAAGCGTCGCTCGACAATGGAACCAACGACCCCCAAATATGCCTCATTCGTAATTGGACACATGTATATACACACACACACACACACACACACACACACACACACACACACATATATATATATACATATATATATCTAAACATATATATATGTATATATACATATGTTTGATTATTCCGACACTTGTCATCAAAGTACACTTACAGCTAGTTATGAATTCCGCATGTGTCTCAAATTCCAAATTGTGTTCTGACTCGCAACTTCTACCTGTTCACCATGTATGCTCCGTTCGGCGTAACACTTGGTATCAGAGTGTAACGGTGCTGGAGAGGGATTCCAACTACTTTACGCATCCGGAGGACTACGTCGCACAAGCTGTCAGTACATCTCGCATGTCAAGACTTTGCAGACTTAGTGACTACGACGTGAGGCAAGCGAGCACAACTGACAACTAGCAGCGTGTCTTTGGCGACGACTTTAGCGAAGGACGAGAAGAATGTACATATGCACACAAACCCTGAAGCGGCAGCGAATGCTGGCGTGGCAGGCTATACGACAGCCGGATCAACCCCTACGGCTCCAACCACCAGTCCGGTCGTGGACCCAACGGTGGTAAACCAGCCGCCCCCAGCGATGGCCTCAATGACTACAGTAGGAATGACAGGTGGCACTGAACAACAGGCACGGATCAACAAGGAACTGGCGAGCCATATCTCCACGCTTGAGGGAATCAACAACCATCTACTCCAACAACTCAACATTGTGATGGAGACTCTTAGCAACGCAAGTGCACGAGAAGCGGTGGTTATCGAGAGAAAAACCCAACTCACGAGCAAATCCAAAATTCTTTCGGCCCCACCGGAAGCGTTCGATCCTGCAAATTCTAAACGACCGACGGTTCAGGTGTGAGTGATGAGTTTGGAGGTGTATTTCACCGCTTCTAGGGTCAACGACAAAGAAAAAAGATTGACCTCGTGGCCACGCCTTTCCGTGGCAAGGTGCTCAGTTGGTGGTTAGATCCAAAGACCATTCAACGGCAGCGGGCTACCGGTAGGATCTCATCAACAGCTAACAACGCACCTCTCATATCGCCGACCGCAAGCGTTCTGCCCTTGGGGCAGATCAACCCACAATGGCAAGACCTGCTAACGCCACTAACCGATTAGAAAAAATTCTCGCACATGATGCTCGCACGATTTGGAAGGCTGAACAAGAAGTCTCATGCATGGTACAGGCTCCAACATCTCCGTCAGCAGTCCAGCATGGTAGAGTACACGTGGAGATTTTGCGAGTTCATCACTGGAGCATACATCGCTCCCAACGAACTCTGTTTTCACTACAACAATGGCCTCAAGCGAGGCATCCAACAAGCAATAGCAATCTTTGGCATCTAAAGCATTTTGCCGCGGATGATCGCCGCACAAGGTCATCTGAGACTGAGCGTGAGCTTTCTGGTTCCCTCACTCTATGTGAGTAGGAATTTAGAGACAGTCTGTTTACGAAGGGAATAACGTTGTTTTGCGTTAGTTTTTTGGCATGAACATGATCACAACATTTATAGGGCTAGTCATGAGCTCTCCAACGCACCAAATGGTGTGCAATTCAGCCAAGCGTAGCCCAAGTTACGCTTGTCGAAGCGCAGGTCTCACCCACCACACAAGCCTGACGCCGCCACTCGCCGTGGCGCCTTCCTTCACGTGTGAAGCGCCTTTCCCAAGGCGCATATCCCATTTCACATGGTGTGGGGGTCCCCTGCACTGTTTCCACGCACCATCCCCACTTTTGGGTCGCGTTTGGTGATGGGGTGTGACGAGGTTTAAAACCTGTCCGTGGACCTATAGTCCGAATTTTGACAAAGTCCCCAAGTAACAAAACGTACTACTAAGTTTCGGACGTCGAGCCAGGTTTTTGGCTAAGTCCCTCAGTAACAACCTGCACTACTGGATCCGGGGGATGATCCGCCAGATCAGGTGGATCATCCACCGGACGCCTCGGCAGGCCTATCGGAGCCGGCTCCCAGATGGTAATTCTATTACTCGGTCCGGTCGATTATCGACCGGATTTCGAGTCGCAGCCGGCTCCCAGAGCCCCTGCGCATACCCCAACTTTGGAAGACCATATCTTCCTCGATACTTGTCCGCTTTTGGCCGAACAACTTCCACCGGATTCAGCAACTCGTCAAATCTATGGGGCAACCCTCCGTTTTAGGATCCGAGCAATCCTCGAGTCGCCAGATCTGCCGGAGCGGCGTTAACACTTTCTGGTGGCTCGTCGGCGCCTCCCGGTGCCGCACTTGGGCATACGGAGGGGCCATTTTTCAACATTCTCCCCCTTGCACCTGCCATGCCCACTGCTCCTGATTTCTCTCACTTATCTTCCGCTGCGCCCTCCAGCCCATCATAGCTGGTCATCCCAAGTCCGGCCACGCTCATCGCATGTCGGTCCGCGGGTTGCACTTTGGTCAAGCAATCTGCAAGCATGTTGTGCGTGCTCCAGTGTTGCAGCACCACCTGCCCCTTCTCGACCATGTCCCGTGCGTAGTGATAATGCACGTTGATGTGCTTCGTCCTCCTGTGCTGCGTCAAGTTGTTGGTCAACAAGATGGAGCCGGTGTTGTCCTCTTGCACCACCGTAGGCTCCAGCTGCGGCACTCCCAGCTCCCCCAGCAACCTGCGGAGCCACACCGCCTCCTTGACCGCCTCGGCCAGTGCGATGTACTGTGCTTCCACTGTGGAGGTGGCGACGCAGTCCTGCTTCCTGCTGCACCACGAGACCGCTGCACCAGCGAGGAAGAACACGTAGCCGGATGTAGACTTCCGCTTGTCCACATCCCCAGCATAGTCTGCATCCGTGTAGCAGACCAGACGCAAATGGTCCGTCCGCCCTTTGCGGTCTAACCTTAGGCGCGCGTGCCACGTCGCCTGCAGGTAGCGGAGGATGCGCTTGACCGCCTGCCAGTGTAGTGGCCCTGGATCAGCCACGTACCTGCTCACTTGGCCCAACGCGTAGGACAAGTCCGGTCGAGTCGCCACCATGGTGTACATGAGGCTGCCCACCGCCAATTGGTAGGGTACCCCTGCCATGTCCTCCCGCTCCTCTTTTGTTTGCGACGCCATTGCCGCACTTAGTTCACAAGTTGTGGAGACGGGACTGCACACTGGTTTGCAGTCCTCCATGTTGTATCGCTTCAGCACCTTGGCCATGTATTTGGCCTGACCCAGCTCAAGCGTGCGCGCCCTCCGGTTCCGCGTAATTCTCACCCCGAGGTAGAACTCCAACTCCCCCATGTCCGACATCTGGAACCTGCTGCTCAGCTGCTCTTTCAGCTACTGTAGGCTCGGCAGGTCTAAGGAGCACAAGATCAGATCGTCCACATAGAGTGGGACAATCGGATGGAGCTTCCTGTTGCGCCGCACGTACACGCTGTGATCCGCCTCACAACGCTTGAAGCCCAGTTGTGCCATGAAGCTGTCCATCTATTGGTACCAGTATCGGGGCAATTGTTTTAGCCTGTACAAGGACTTCCGCAGCTTGCACACCTTCCCCTCCGGCACCTCCACCCCCTCTGGCACCTCCATGTAGATTTCTTTGTCGATGATGCCATTGAGGAAGGCCGTCTTTACGTCCTTCGCGGCCGCCACCGCAAGGATCGCCCGGATGCTTGTGAACTTGACGACGGGGACAAACGTCTCATCGTAGTGTTCGCCCTTACGCTGTGCGTACCCCTTCGCCACGAGCGGCGCCTTGTACTTGTCAACCAAACCTTCCTTTGTGAACTTGGTCTTGAAGACCCACTTGGAGCCGATGACCTTAGCGTCTTTCGGCCTGTCAACCAGCTGCCACGTGTTGTTTTCAGCAATGGACGCCAACTCCGACTTGATGGCAGCGTCCCAGTACTCCCCCTCGGGCCACGCAAGTGCCTCTTGCATGGTCGTCGGTTCCGTTGATGCAGTCAGCATGCACCGCATCATGGCGATCCATCGACCGGTGCTTGCGTCGAAATGCTTCCCCGCTCTCCGCTGCCTCGCGCTGCGACGCGGCAGTCTTGGTGGCGTCTCGTTGCTCTGCTGCAATCCTTCCGACTCTGCCCGCTCTAGTGAATCATCGACAGGACGGCTCCCCGAGGATTCTTCCCGCTCCAGTGAACCATCGACCGGACGGGCGGCGCGTCCAAAGGATTTTTCTCCGACGCCCGACGCGAACTCTGCCGGGAGTGCGCGCTTTGGCACTTGTGGTGCCTCCTTCGACGGATCATTCCACCAGATCTCCAACCCAGCTGCATCATCGTCGAAGTCCTCGGCGTTGGCTGCTGCACCTGGTGCACCGCCGCGCTCCGACGACGCATCATCGACCTCCGCGTCCGCCGGCTCCTCCTCGTAGTCAAGGAGCTGGAACCACTCCCCCTGTTTTGGAACGTTCCCCACGCTCATGTCGTTGCTGCGGCTGCTGAAGCTCTGTTGCTCATTGAACTCGACATCACGGCTGCGGCTGATCTCTTGCATGCGCGGGTCCCAGAGCCGATTCACCTTTTGCGCACTCTCGTAGCCGAGGAACAAGCACGGCTTCACCCGCGGTTCCAGCTTGCTGTCACGTCGATGCGCCGCCTGCACCATCGC
The DNA here is from genome assembly GCA_023375785.1 of Penium margaritaceum. Classification (NCBI taxonomy): domain Eukaryota; kingdom Viridiplantae; phylum Streptophyta; class Zygnematophyceae; order Desmidiales; family Peniaceae; genus Penium; species Penium margaritaceum. The sequence goes on along the minus strand of SZWC01002330.1, from coordinate 94,885 downwards.
GTGCGCCTTGCACCCGAACACATTCAGGTGCGCCATGTTTGGCTTGTGCCCGCTCCAAACCTCTTGCGGCGTCTTCCAGCTGCCCTTGCCCTTCAGCACCGCTATTGGGATGAGGTTGATGGTGTAGCTCGCTGTACGTACAGCCTCTGCCCAGATCCCTTGCGGCAACCCCGCATCCACAAGCATGGTCCGCACCATGTTGAGCAGCATCTCTTTTGCCCGCTCTGCCACTCCGTTGGACTGTGTCGAGTACAGCGTAGTGGGTTCCCACTTGATGCCCTGCTGCTTCATCCACCCCGCTGCAGTCCACGTACTCTCCGTCGGCGTCGCTGCATCGCGCTCTTACCATCCGGCCAGTCTGCCTCTCCACCGCTGCGACGTACTCCTTCAGCCGGGCCAAGCCCTCCCCCTTCCGCTTCATGAAGTACACGTAGAGTTTTCTGCTGCAGTTGTCAATGAAAGTGACGAAGTATCTCAAGCCGCTATTTGACTTCGCTTTAAACGGTCCGCACACGTTGCTGTGCACGACCTCCAGCAGGTCCTTTGCGCGAGCCTCATTCTCATTGAATGGCTCGCGCCACGCCTTGCCCAAAATGCAAGGCTTGGACTGTTTGTGCTCTACTACATCTGCTACCGCATTTGCATCGTCGATGACGAGGCTGCACACCATGTCAGTCTTTGCCATCTCCTTCACCGTTGCGGGCACCAAATGCCCCAACCATCGGTGCCAGAGCTCCAGATCACCGCTTCCTCCCTTGGCCATGTTGACGACGCGCTCATGCGAGTCTGCTGCGTTGGATCCCGCGGGAACCACCTTGGTCTCCACGATGTAGAGACCGCCCTCCCGCTTCGCCTCCAGCACGACATCGCCGTCGCCGTCAATGCGCACCACTGCGCCTTTCCTGCGGAAGAGCACCTCATACCCCTTGTCTGTCAAGCGGCTTACACTCAGGATGTCACCTAGGCCGAGGACGTGCTGCACATCACAAATTGTGCACAGCTCCTTCTTACCACCCACCATGACTTCTACCTCCACGTCGCTTTGGTGGGCCGCCGGCTCGGCTTTGTCCTTCGCGACCACCACTGACTTGGAGGACTTCTCGTAGGTGACGAACCCCACCTTCTCGACTTGGGTGTGCTCCTCGGCCCTGGAATTCAGGCACCGCTTGTTGGCCTTCTTGAGGAAGTGATTCTTGTTGCCGTTGAGGAGCGACCTGCCCTTGTTGTTTTTGCCGCCGGTCTTCACCTCCTCCGGGCACTCACGGGCCCAATGGCCCTCCTTGCCGCAGTTGCGGCATGCACCTTTGTTGGCGCCCTTCTTGCCGCCGCCCTTTCCGCCACTTCCTCGGCCCCCGCTTCTGCCACCGCGTGTTTTGGTGACGAGGGCCGATGAGGAAGACGAGGACTCTTCGCAGCTCCGGCGCTGCACCTCGTTGCGGATGTACTCTGCGACCGCACCATAGGTGAGCTTGTCCTCCGACCATCCTCCAAGGACGGTGATGAGTGGACCCCAACTGTCAGGTAGGGCCATGAGGAGGGCCATCGCCTGCAGCTGCGTGTCGATCTTGCACCCCACGTTGTTGCATTGTGAGGTAAGCGACTCGATCTGCTGCATGGCAGAGATGACATCATCTCCCTCCTCGATTCTCACAGTGAGGAGCCGCTTCATCGCGAAGATTTTGTTCGCAAGCGACTTGGATTGGTGGATGGCGTAAACCTTTTGCCAAGCTTCAACTACTAGCCTGCAGCCTTGGAAGTAGCCCCACTGGGACTCGGCTGTCCCGGATACCATGAGTATGAGCGCCTCTGTGTTCTTTCATTCGAAGGCCTCCTTCTCTGCGTCCATAGCAGTCGCCTCTGTGAGCACCTCCTTTCCCAACATGACATCCAGCAGCCCCTTATGCGAGAGGTGCAGTTTGAAATGCCACCTCCATAGCCCAAAGCCCGGGCCACCCGCATACTTCTGAATGGGTTGCGTCTCCTTCTACGCCATGTGCGCAGCTGCTACTCCGACGAGTTCTCACAACTTCACGGCGACGTCCAAGATGACGATCCCGTGCGCTACGGAAGACGTGAACGTTGGAGGCTATCAGACCTGTGGGCCCATAACCCTTTTTCACGATGAGATCCGCGTGGTGCGGTCCCCACGTTCGTCTGATAGGCTCTATTGGTTCACGTCTACGGTTTTGGGCGAATCTGAGACTGAGCGTGAGCTTTCTGGTCGCCTCACGCTATGTGAGCAGGAATTTAGAGATAGTCAGTTTGGGAAGGGAATAATGCCGTTTTGCGTTAGTTTTTTAGCATGAACATGATCACAACATATATAGGGCTATTCATGAGCTCTCCAATGTACTAAACGGTGCACGATTCGGCCAAGCGTAGCCCAAGTTACGCTTGCCAAAGCGCAGTGCTCACCCACCACGGAAACCTGACGCCGCCACGCGCCGTGGTGCCTTCCTTCACATGCGAAGCGCCTTTCCCAAGGCGCATATCCCATTGCAGATGGTGTGGGGGTCCCCTGCAGTGTTTCCACGCACCCTCCCCGCTTTTGGGTCGCGTTTGGTGATGGGGTGTGACGAGGTTCGAAACCTGTCCGTGGACCTGTAGTCAGAATTTTGACAAAGTCCCCAAGTAACAAAACGCACTACTGAGTTTCGGACGTCGAGCCAGGTTTTTGGCTAAGTCCCTCAGTAACAACCTGCACTACTGGATCCGGTGGATGATCCGCCGGATCAGGTGGATCATCCACCGGACGCCTCGGCAGGCCTATCGGAGCAATTTCTCCAGATGGTGATTTTGTTACTCGGTCCGGTCGATTGTCGACCGGACTTCGAGTCGCAGCCGGCTCCCAGAGCCGCTGCACATACCCCAACTTTGGAAGACCATATCTTCCTCGATACTTGTCATATTCTGGCCAAACAACTTCCATCAGATTTAGCAACTCGTCAACGTTACGGGGCAATCCTCCATTTTAGGATCCGAGTAATCCTTGAGTCGCCAGATCCGCCGGAGCGGCGTTAACACTTTCTGGCGGCTCGTCGGCGCCTCCCGGCGCCGCACTTGGGCATGCGGAGGGGCAATTTTTCAACACAGTGATTACAAGGTGCGACTCTTGTCCAGGAGGAGAGATCTACGCCAAACGATCGCCCATCTGAATGGTGTACATCGCCATAAAGGGTTTCTCAGATTGCAAAGTTTAATGAGGGGTACGAGGATGACAAATCGGCAATACACCTAAAAGTCCAACCGGGAGGATGCAAGAGTCACACAACGATAAAAGTTATTAGATGGAGGAGCTTCTCACAGTTTAGTAACCGACGACATTGTTCGTAAGCTGGGTTTGTAGACTGAACAAGGGATTTTTTAAGGAAAAACCGTCGATGGGAGATTGCAAATACGGAGACTCTAAGAACCACTATGACTACATGTGAGGGATCTATGGGATACAACAGTCTGGAGGTCTTGTCAAATGAGAGATCGCAAAATCATTCTCGAACGATATATCCCATACTGAGACAATCCGCAGGTTGAAAGGAATAGTGGCAACGTCTACATAGAAATAGATGGCGCCAAGCGACAACTTTTTCATGTAGGATGGAGGACGACAGCTGACACAACAAACATGGATGCAGCAGAGGAAGCCATGGTAGCCAAAAAGTGACAACCTGTACGGCCGATACTGTTCAACATGACCAAATACTGGATCTGATTGGGAGCTCGTGCATGGCTGAAACATCTCAAGCCTATGGAGGCAAAAGTGGAAACAGCTGACTCTGTTGGCACTAGTGGGTATGGAGGCACCCTCAAGGATGCCTAGCTCACTGAAGCATGCTCCCAGTGTTTGGGCAGCCAATGGAAACCTTTGGTGAATAATGTGGAGCACAAGGATCACGGATGTGAGAGGACAGAACACGTTGTATTCAATAGATCTGAATCGAAACATGCTTTTGTTACTTCGCATAGTCGGACTACATCAGATCCTTATATCCTGTGACCTAAGCTTTCCAACGCATCCAAGCACGCCCAAAACGGAGCAGTAGAGCCCCTACTGCGGCTGTCGAAGTAACCCTTGGTGGAGCCTCCTTTCTTGCCTTGCACGTTAGGCAACGGGAGGCGCTTTGACGATGACCCGTCGAAGCGACTTTCCTCCTCCACAAGTCAAGGAGAAGTTTACCCTGGTCAAGGAGGTACTTATGGTTGCCTCATTCATGCCCGTGGTGCATTTCGAGCTCATTAGGAATGAACTCGGATCATTGGTGGTGGGTTATACCGCCACCCATGGCGGGTACCAGATTCCACCCGCCCAATACCCGATTTTCGGGCTAGGCTAACATTCTGAATACTCTCTCACATTGAGTGATTCAAATCTCGATCCTGCATGGAAAAATCCAAGGAATCCAAACGTAAAGTCAAATTAGATTCTCAACCACTTCTCACTGGTTGAACCAGCGAGTATGATCAACGGCACTCATGGCAAGGGGCACACCATGTCAACAATTTCCCCCTTGCAACGCAGCCTTGATGCCCAGTCCTTGGAACCTGTAGCATTTTAAACTTCACAGCGCAGACCGAGCTCCATGCATCTTGCGTCGTGCCTGTCCTTGGGCTGTGCCTTGGTCATGGCATCAGCAAGCATGCGCTTACTGCCACAATGCACAATAGCCGCATCTCCCTTCGCCACCAAGTCCTGCGCGTAGTGATGACGGATCTCAATGTGCTTGGCAAGGTTCAAAATTGCAACGCTTTATTGAAGCCAATGGGCATAAAATTTGATCAGCAAATTATTGGGAGCGAATTGTATCATGTGTTTGACCTGCGTGTCGGGGGGTTGGGGGCAATTTTCCCATCTTTCTGAGTGTTTCTAGAGAGAGTTTGTGAAGGAATTTAGCACTTGACCCTTGAAAATCCCCCAAAGTTATAGTTTTAAGTTGTGCACTTAAAAATTCTAGTTTTAAGTTTTAGACTACCCCTCAAAATTGCAACGCTCTATTGAAACCAACGAGCGAAATTATTTGAGCCAATTATTCGCTGAGCGAATTTTTTTAGCCTTAGTGCTTGGTCATCTTGTGCAACACTGGGTTCTGGGTGAGGCTGATGGCACTCATGTTGTCAACGTTGAGTACCGTCGGCTTCCTTTGTGGCACGCCGATCTCCATTTGCAGCCGCCGTAGCCACACCGCCTCCTTTGCGGTTTCTGCGAGCACGATGTACTCCGCTTCGGTACTGGACAGAGCCACGCAGTCCTGCTTCCTGCTTGCCCATGAAACTGCTGCACCACCAAGCACAAACACATATCCTGAATTTGATTTTCTGTCATCTACATCACCAGCCCAGTCGGCATCGGAGTAGCCGACGAACTTGAGGGGATCGTCACGTGCTCCCCCTCCAAACACAAGTCGCGACTGTTTTGTCGCCTTGAGATAGCGGAAGATCCGCTTCACCACTTGCCAATGGAGCGGCCGGGGGTCAGCAACGTAGTGGCTCACTTGGCCCTCCGAAAAGGCCAGGTCGGGCCGTGTCATCACCATGGCATACATGATGCTCCCCATAGCGGACTGGTATGGCACACCTGCCATCTCCTCCTTCTCCTCTTCAGCGCTCAACCCCATGCTCGAGCTCAACTCACATGTGGTGGTCATGGGTGTGCCGATGGGGTTACACTCCTCCATGTTATAGCAGTGGAGGACCTCTTGCACGTACTTTCCTGTCCCATCTCTAGCGTGCATGCCTTGCGGTCTGTTTTGATGGCGACGCCAAGGTAGTACTTAAGCTCGCCCATGTTGGTCATGTTGAACCCACCGCCCAGCTGTTGCTTCAGGTTTACCAACTCCTCCATATTCGATGACACTAGGATGAGGTCATCCACGTATAGGATCACGATCTGGTGCAACCCTGGCTGCTTCCGCACGTACACGCTCTGATCCACTTCGCAGCGCTTGAAGCCAAGCTCGGCCATGAGGTCGTCCATTTTCAGGTACCACATGAGTGGCGCTTGCTTCAGCCCGTAGAGTACCTTGCGAAGCCGGCACACCTTTCCCGGCGGCGCGTCCACCCCCTCCGGCACCTCCATGTGGACCTCCTTGTCTAGGTCGTCGTTAAGGAATGCGGTTTTCACATCCATTGGGTGGACTTTGTAGTCGCGAGTTGCCGCCACCAAGAGGATGGAGCAGATGGAGGCGAACTTTGCCACCGGTGCAAAGGTTTCTTTGTAGTGTTCATCATTCTGTTGGGCGTACCCCTTCGCCACCAGCTGCATCTTGTACCACTCCACCTTCCCCTCCTTGGTGAGATTCTTTTTGAAGATCCACTTGGAGCCGATGATTTTTGTGCCCTCCAGTCTGTCAATCAGCTGCCAAGTGTCATTCTCTTCATGGGAGGCGAGCTTTGATTTTATGGCTCCCTCTTACTCAGCCCCATCCTTCCGCTGCAAGGCCTCCTTAATGGTCTCGGGCTCCTCTTGCATAAAGAACGATTGAGTAAACCTAGTCCAGATGCCCTCCGCAACACCATATCGTTTTGTCGTCCTCCTTGCGCATCCACTTCTCCGAGGGTGCTGGAGTTGAGGCTGGTGCTGTTGCTGCCGCTGCTGCTATTGCCCTCTTGCAGCGCCACTCATACCACTGGTCTGCTCCCCCTCTCTCGAGGACTGTGGAGATGCAGGCTCACTCCCCGCCTCCTCGTTCAGCTCCAATGCTATCGGTGCTTCAAACTCATTGTCCTACTTGGCTGAATGCAAATCAGCCGCTCCCCTATCCCCTGGATGGTTCCCACCGGTAGGAACTGCTCGGACGTCACCCTCTTTTGCATCCTCCGGCGTCTCCCCCTCGAGGAGTGGCAGCCACTCCCCCTACTTGGAGAGAGTCGCGTCCTTGTCCGTCCAATGGCTGTCCTCGTCAAATGTGACGTCGTGACTCTTCACGATCTTCTGCCTCCGTGTGTCGAAGAGCCGATATGCCTTGCTCCCACTTTCGTACTCAACGAAGATGCACCGGTGAGTCTGCGGATCCAGTTTTCCCCGCCCCTCTCGTGCCTGCACAACAGCATGTGCAACACAACCAAACGTGCGGAGGTGTGCCATAGTTGGCTTCCTCTCGCTCCACACTTTTTGTGGTGTCTTTCACACCTTGAACTCCGCGTCTTTTAGTGGCTTTGTCGGCGTCAGGTTCATGCTGTACGCCGCTGTCCGTGTTGCCTCGTCCAAGTACCGTTACGCAAGGCCGGCATCGCTCAACATGGACCGGACCATGTTCAGGATGGTGCGGTTTGCCCTCTCGGTGACACCGTTCTGCTGCGGCGAGTGTGGCGTATTTTTCTACCACGCGATCATGTTTCTCTTCATCCATGCTGGCCAGCAATCATACTCGCCACCATTGTCTCTCCAGAAAGCCTTCACCTTCAACCCTGTTTGTCCCTCCACTGCCGCCACAAACTCCATCATGCAAGACAGGACGCCGCTCTTCCTCTTGATGATGTATAGGTAGAGCTTACAGCTGTGATTGTCGGTGAAGGTCATGAAGTAGCGAGCGTCCTCGATGGAGCTCTGAAATGGTCCACTCACGTCAGTGTGAACCACCTCCAACTTCGCCGATACACGCGTCCCTTTGCCATCAAACAGCTGCCGTGTTGCCTTGCCCACTACGCATGGCTTGCACACGGCATTCTTGGCTACGTCAAGGCTCTTGACCTCAAGACCCGGCAGCGCTTCCTTCTTTTCCATGTCCCTCACAGTTGAGGGAGCGATGTGGCAGAGATGGCGGTGCCATAGGTCCAGGTTGCCTTCATCCTTTGTCAGGAGGTTGACTGCGTCAGTCCTTGCCGCATCGGCAAAAACCTTGGTACGAAGAAGGTACAGGTCCTCCTCCCTTTTGCCACATGCAAGCACCTCGCCATCCCCTTCCTTCGGGATGATGGCCTCTTTCTTGTCGAAGAGTATCTTGAGCCCCTTGTCGGTAAGGCAGCTCATTGAGAGCAGGTTTGCCCCAAAGTTGGGCATGTGGAGAACGTCGTAAATGGTGCGCGGAATGACTTTTGCGTTCACCACCGACTCGATGCAAATATTGCCTTTGCCCGCGGCCAGCTCTGTCCTGCCGTTGGCCAATGTCATGCGCCGCTTGGTGGCACCGTAGGTGAAGAATGCCGCCCGGTTGCATTGTGTGTGGCAGCCTAATCCAGAGTCGATCGCCGTGACGTCCAGATCTGTGAAGTCGGTAGACTCCGTAGCCATCATGGCTTGGGTGTCCTTCCCGCCCTTCCCGGGCTGGTCCGACTTCTTGTTGGGGCAATCGCGTGCGTAGTGGCCCTGTTTGCCACAGTTGTAGCACTCCCCCTTGATGTCACCTCTCTTGGTGCCCTGCTTGGCACCCTTTCCCCTCTTGCCTCCACCTCCACCTTGAGGGCAGACGGCATAGGCAGAACTTGAGGTTGCCCCGCTCTCTCTCCCCCCACGCCGCATCCATTCATTGCGGACATACTCAACCACCTTTGGGGACTTCAGGTCATTGGCGGACCAGTCTTCCACAGCGGTGATCATGGGACACTGACTGTCCAGAAAGGCCAGGAGGAGGATCATGGCTTGCGGCTGAGGGTCGACCTTCCATCCGGTGGCTACGCACTCGGTAGTGAGGGACTCGATCTGCTGTAAGATTTCCATGATGTCGTCGCCTTCGTTGGCTCGGAGGGTGACAATCCTCTTGAAGACGAATAGCTGGTTAGCAAGGTTGGTGGACTGGTAAATGGTACAGAGCTTCTTCTAGGCCTCCACGTTCTCCTTGCATCCTTGAATCAGTGTGCACTGCGGCAGGGCTGGCACTAACACAAACATTGCAAGCGCCTTCTTATTGTGCTTCTTGTACTTGTCGATTTCCTCCGGTGTCGCAATATCCAGAGCGGCGGTCTCTTTACTGTTGACCAGCTCAAGCAGGCCCTTGTCATCGAGGTAGACCTCAAATTGCCACCTCCACAAAGAGAAGCCGTTTCCATCAAACTTGGAGACGGCACCGATGCTCTTTTGTTCGGTCGTTGCCATGGCACGCGGCGGTAGCGTGAAAGTTGATGAGCTAGGTTCCTTCTAAGCACGTGGGCCCTTAACCCTTTGTTGGCACTAGTGAGTTTGGAGGCACCCTCAAAGATGCCTAGCTCTCACTGAAGTACGCTACCAGTGTTTGGGCAGCCAATGGACACCTTTGGTGAAGAGTGTGGAGCACAAGGATCACGGATGTGAGTGAATAGAACACATCACATTCAGTAGATCTGAATTCAAACATGTTTTTGTTAGTTAGCATAGTAAGATTACATAAGATCCTTATAGGATGTGACCTAAGCTTTCCAATGCATCCAAGAAAGCCCAAAACGGAGCAGTAGAGCCCTTGCTACGGCCGTCAAAGTAACCCTTGGTGGAGCCATCTACCTTGCCTTGTACGTTAGGCAACGGGATGCGCTTCGACGATGACCCATCGAAGCGCCTTTCCTCGCCTAGAAGTCAAGAATAAGTTCATCCTGGTCAAGGAGGTCCTTATGGTTGCCTCATTCATGCCCCTGGTGCATTTGGAGCTCACTAGGAACGAACTTGAATCACAGGTAGTGGATTATCCCGCCACCCATAGCGGGTACCAGATTCCACCCGCCCAACACCCGATTTTCAGGCTAGGCTAACTTTCTGAATACTCACTCAAATCGAGCGATTCAAAAGTCTATCCTGCATGGGAAAATCCCAGGAATCCAAATCTAAAGTCAGATTAGATTCTCGACCACTCCTCAGTGGTCGAACCAGGGAGTACGATCAACGGCACTCATGGCAAGGGGCACACCCTGTCAAGAGACTCATCACCCACATCGGCCTCATCAGCCTCATCGGCGTTGAGAAAGTTTGCAATGGTACTCAAAGAGTTTGCACCATTCATTCAAGAGTTTGGGAGCGTCTTCCCCAAAAAACTCCCAAAAATCCTACCACCTTAATGAGACATTGACCATCGCATCAAGCTCAAGTCGGGAAGCCGACCAATAGTTTGAGGAGCCTCTAAGATGAGCGATTACGAGCTGTGCGAGTTCAAAAAGAAATTCAACCAGAATCTTGATAAGGATTTCACCTGACCATCCACATCAGCATACACCAAACTAGTATTGCTTGTAAAGAATACAAATGGTGAAATGCGGATGTGCGTGGAATATCGGGCGTTGAACGACACTACCATCAAGAACCGCTGCCCTCTTCCCCGAGCCGACAACTTTTTGGACCAACTCCAAGGAGCTCAAAATTTCACCACAATCGACTTACGCATTGCTTATCACTAGATGTGCGTGGTGGACGCCGACATCAAGAAGATGGCGTTCCAAAATCGCTACAGCCATTTCGAGTTCATGATAATGCTGTTCGGAGTTACGAATGTCCCGGCGATGTTCATGATAGCACTGAACAACAGTTTTTTCCCGTACCTCGACGACTTTGTCGTGGTGTACCTCGACGAAATTCTGGTGTACAGCTACACTCTAGAGGAGCATAATGGACATCTTCAAAAATTTCTCAAAGTTTTACAAAGAGGATTCTTTTGGAAAACTCTCAAAGTGTGACTTTGGTCACCGTTCGATCGAGTTTTTGGGTCACGTTATCAACGGTGGACTGATCACCATGGATCCGAAAAATGCGGCAGCAGTCGCTGAGTGGCCAACTTCAACCAACGTTCAAGGCGTTCAAGTTTTCCGTGAATTTTGCACCTACTACCAGTGCTTCGTACGGGATTATGCTCGAGTGTCAGTGCCTCTCTCCAACCTCACTCAAAAAGAAAACGAGTGGTGGTGGGAAGACGGCAAATAAGAAGCGTTCACCGCTTTACAGAATGTTATGACCTCGGCGCCGGCCTACGATTAGCCTATCCCACGGTTGACTAAGTCATGGATATGGATGCCTCAGATGAAGCCATCGGCGTAGTCCTCTTGTAAGACCCCTTCAACATTGAGCAACCAGTCGCATACGTGTCTCAAAAACTACGGGTATCGGAACTCAACTACACCGTACACAAGAGAAATGCTGGAGGTCATACATGAATTCAAGGCATGGCGGTGTTATCTAGAGTGCCGCCGATCCATCATACGCACCAACCACAATGCATTGAAACATTGAAAGATGCAGCCAAACCTCAGTTGATGTCAAACCCGATGGATGGAGTTCCTTGAATCCGGGTTGGACCACAATGTCGAGTACCGGCCAGGCAAAATCAACCGAGCAGATGCACACAACCGTCGACCATAACTAATGGCTGAGGTAGCGACGCTACAGCTAAATCAAGATCCGTATCTTAAGCGGCTGTTTACACGAGGCTACGACCAGCCTGGCGGGTACGGCAAGGTCAATGTTTGGAATGAAGCACCCTATTGGCGGTTATGATTGACTCGCTAGGTGGTCAATCCCTCGAACGATGAACTTTGCTGCATGATGCTTGAAGAATGCCACGACATCAATCTAGGTGGACAATTCAAAGAGGACAAGACAGTGAAGAAGCCTGGTAAGAAACTACTGGTGGGACAAGATGCAATCCGACGTGGCCAAATTCTGCAAATCCAACGACACGTGTTGGCGACAAAAATCCCATCGCACGCGGCCACCCGAACTTCTACAGCCGCTTGTGATTTTGACAGAACCATGGGCTGACATCTCCATGGACTTCATCATGGGATTACCACTCACACCCGCAGTACATGATGCAATCCTCATGGTTGTTGACATGTTTTCCTAAACATCCTATTTAACCCCAACCGCGACCACCGTCACTGCCGAAGGAACAGTACGGATGTTTCTAAGCAACATCATGCAGCTACATGGCACACCGAGAACCATCACGAGCGACAAGGACAGTCCATTCACCAACCGTTTTTGGCGCAAATTGATGACTCGCTACATCAGCCAAATCCACCTATCAACGGCGCTTTGTCCTTAAACTGACGTCCAAATGGAGCGGACCAATGAGTTGCTGAAACAACTTCTCCTAACATAATACGAACCCTATGGGATGGATTGGGCACGACAACTCCCGACCGCCAAAATCGCATATGATTTGGTGATCTCCACCATAGTAGGTAAAAGTCTTTTTGAAGTGGTGTATGGCAAACTTACTGCCACACCAATAGGACTGCACGGTTGAAGCAACATTCCCGCGGTTGACATTCAATGCCGGGACTTCTCCACCATCAAGGAGGAAACACAACAGACACTCATGAAGACACAAGCAGCAATGAAACGGGGAGTTGACTGACATCACCGCAACGTTGTTTTCATCACCGACGACAAAATCCTTTTCAGCTCAACCAACATCAAATTCCGCAGAGCCAACTACTTGAAGCTCAAACTCCGATTAATTGTGACCGTTTGAGATCAAGCCAATGCAGACCCATGTGGTTGCACGATTCATTGCACACTCACCTCACTGTTGCAAGTGACTGACCACTGGAGAAAGAGACTTTCTTAGCCTGCTGTCGGTGATCTCCATTGACGATCAGGATGTGGATATCTCTGCAAATCAGGGTGTTGGCACTGTCACTCTTTGTTCTTGTGATCGTGTTTTTTTATGGGGGTTTCGCTGTGACAAGTTGTATCGTGTTCCTCTTCACTCGTCCTCCGCACCTTCCATTTGATCTACTCTTGCTCATGTTGCACGTTCCCTCTCCCTTGCTGATGTGCACCTCTTGCATCGCCTCCTTGCCCATGTGCACACTGGTGCAATCACCGGCATGCTTTGTCCGCAGCCTGCTGTTGGACTTCCCCCGTCCACCTTTCCTTCCCCTTGTCCCTCCGATTGTCTTGACTGTTTCTAAGGAAAAATGCATCGCTCTCCCTTCACTTATTCTGACACCCAATCCTCTCATCCCCTTGACCTTGTTCATGCTAACAACATGGGGCCTCTGCCGCATGAGTTTCTTGGGGGTGTTGGGCGACATGACATGACACGACATGACACGACAAGACACGACAAGACACGACAGGACATGACACAACACGATGCAACACAACACAAAAGCTTACGATACGACATGATACGACATGATACGACATGACAAACACAGACGTCAACAAGGACATATCATGCCATACGAGGCGCCGCCACTCCAGGCCTCGCCACGCCACACCATTGCACACTACGTAATGCCACACCACGACACGTCACGACACTGCACACCGTGCTATACCATGCAACACCACGGCACTCAATGCAAAACCACATTAAGCCATGCCAAGTTATGCTACTTCTTTCGACACTACACAATAGGAGACCACACTAAATGACCACTCACTATACCACACCATACCACACAATATCAAATCATGCCAAACCAAACACCGTACCACAGTAGACCACATCAAGCCAAAGCACATCACACCAAACCATACCATACCAAACCAAACCATTCAGCACACCACTACCACATACACACAAGTAATAAGAAGCATAGAACAAAATTTATCACAAACCATAAATCCCAAATCATTATAATGAAATAGAAACATCACACTACTGTACCAAAACACACGACACCACACTATACTACACCACACCACACCACACCACACCACACCACACCGCACCGCTCCGCACCGCACCACACCACACCATGCCACACCACACCACACCATACCACACCACACCACAAAACCACACCACACAATACTGCACCACACCACACTACACCACACCCCACCACACTATACAACATTATGTAACTGCACATAACACCACACTGTAACTATATACAATTATTTGAAAAAGGGAATTGTATACTTACAACAATGAACCCTGAACTCTAAAGCACCCTACTGCACTTTCATTTCGAATTTAACTTTTTTTGACTTGGCTGAAATTCGTCAAAATTGGATTTTACATTGAATGTAAAGACTGTCCTAAATAATTCAACTATTCAAAATTCGAGTTTAACACACCACTGTTCACTGATTTGTTATTACAGATCGGGATCATTTGTCAACTGTTTTAGGTTGCCTCTGTTTTATGTGCAAAAACAATTGTGGTAAGTAATATTTGGCCTGATGTTTTGTACTTTGAGAGGTCGAAGTGCAAAAGAGCCTCGTCATCAGGCTTGGCTCTCGCAAAGCCTGATGACGAGGCTGCCTCCTCGTCAGCTTCGCTCACAGCCTCGGCTACGAGCGTGGCTGTCGAGGAGGCACGCTCGCTGGGCTCGTGCAATTCGTCAAAATGGGGAAAATGAACCAGACATCTCATCGAACTTAAAGTTATGAGCCTGCATTTACGATGAAATCAAGGTGTAACAGAACGGACGGAATCCTTGGCCAACTAGGCCAAAACCGCGGTGCTTGAGGGTCTCCGACCCTCAAGCCATCCCGTCCGCCCGCCCACAGGCCAAGGACCCCGTGCGAGCCACGTCGGACCGGCCGTGCGCTACGCTCCCCCCCGAAAGGAGTGAGCCGCCCTCGGCGTCCGCACGTCGGACTCGAACCCTGGCGCTCTGATACTAATGTAACGGAACGGACGGAATCCTTGGCGAACTAGGCCAAAACCGCGGTGCTTGAGGGTCTCCGACCCTCAAACCATCCTGTCCGCCCGCCCACAGGCCAGGGACTCCGTGCGAGCCACGTCGGACCGGCCGCGCGCTACACAAGGGTACATGGAAATAACTCAAAATTGTAAAATCTTCATTGAAATATACTATTCATCAAGACAAAATTCGAAATCAAAGTGCAGTAGGGTATTTTGGGAAAAAGAAGACCTTACTCCCAGTCTATCGAGAATATGTAGGTCCTATAAAGCACGTTCATTGAAATTGTCCACTTAATAAGGGTGACTCGCTATGCCCAGCATAAGGAAAACCCCCGCTTCAACACGTTTTACAAACACAACATATTTGCCGAACATCGTTTTAAAACATTCATGTGAAGATGATCTTTGTTAAGCAAAAACTTGATCCATCCAAGCACCAATGTTGGTTACCAGCAGTAAGAAGGACCAAGATTCCACTCAACACATCTCAAATCACATAAATGATGGGACATCATTCACACCACATGACATCAGAGAACACCACACCGAACCTTGATATTCCTCAGCATGCCACACCAGACTACATCATACAACGCCACATCACACCACACCGCACCACACCACACGACACCACACCACACCACACCACACCACACCACACCACACC
>SZWC01002330.1:44619-77043 GCA_023375785.1 Penium margaritaceum | reverse complement strand
TGTGTGTATGTGTGTGTGTGTGTGTGTGTGTGTGTGTGTGTGTGTGGGTGGGTGGGTACATGTGTGCATGTGTGCATGCGTACATGTGTGCATGCGTGCATGCGTGGGTGCGTGTGTGCGTGTGTGTATGCATGTGTGCACGCGTACTTGCATGCGTGCATGCGTGCATGCGTTCATGCGTGTGTGCGTACGTGCGTGCGTGCGTGCGTGTGTGCGTGCATGCGTGTGTGCATGCGTGCGTGCATGCGCGCGTGCTTTCATGCGTGCATGCGTGCATGCATTTGTGCGTGTATGCGTACATGCATGCGTGTGTACGTGCGTGCATGCGTGCGTCCGGGCAGGGCGGGGCACCACGTAAGCCAGGTCCGTTCGAGTCACCACCTTGGCATACATGAGGCTGCGCACCGCCGATTGGTATGGCACCCCTGCCATATCCTCCCGCTCTTCTTTTGTTTGCGGCATTATTGCCGCACTTAGTCACAGGTCGTGGCGACAGGACTGCAAAATGGTTTGCAGTCCTCCATGTCGTATCGCCTCAGCACCTCGGCCACGTATTTGGCCTGACCGAGCTCAAGCGTGCGCGCCCTCCGGTTCCCAGGAATGCTCACCCCGAGGTAGAACTCTAGCTTTCCCATGTCTGGCATCTAGAACCTGCTGCTCAGCTGCTCTTTCAACTGCTGTAGGCTCGACAGGTCTGAGGAGCACAAGATCAGATCGTCCACGCAAAGTGCAACAATCTGATGGAGTTTCTTGCTACGCCGCAGGTACACGCTGTGATCCGCCTCACATCGCTTGAAGCTGAGTTGCGCCATGAAGCTGTCCATCTGTTGGTACCAGCATCGTGACGATTGTTTTAGCCAGTACAAGGACTTCCGCAGCTTGCACACCTTGCCCTCCGGCGCCTCCACCCCCTCCGGCACCTCCATGTAGATTTCTTTGTCGATGATGCCATTGAGGAAGGCCGTCTTTAAGTCCATCTGGTGGAGCTCCATGTCCTTCGTGGTTCCCACCACAAGGATCACCCGGATGCTTGTTAACTTGGCGACAGGGACAAATGTTTCATTGTATTGCTCGCCCTTACGTTGTGCGTACCCCTTTGCCATGAGCTGCGCCTTGTACTTGTCAACCACACCTTCCTTTGTGAACTTGGTCTTGAAGACCCACTTGGAGCCGATGACCTTGGCGTCTTTCAGCCTGTCAACCAGCAGCCACATTTCATTTTCAGCAATGGACGCCAACTCCGACTTGATGGCGGCGTCCCATTGCTTCCCCTCGGGCCACGCAAGCACCTCTTGCACGGTCGTTGGCTCCGTTGATGCAACCAGCATGCACCGCGTCATGCCGATCCATCAACTGGTGCCTGCGTCGAAATGCTTCCCTGCTCTCCGTTGCCTCCCCATGCGGTGCGGCAGTTTTGGTGGCGTCTTGATGCTTTGTTGTAATCCTTCCAACTCTGCCCGCTCTGGTTAGTCATCGACCTGATGGCTCCCCGAAGATCTCTCCCGCTCCGGCGAAGCATCGACCAGACGGGCAGCGCGTTCGGAGGATTTTTCTCTGACGCCCGATGTGAACTCTGCCGGGAGTGCGCGCTTCGGCACCCGCGGTGCCTCCTTTGACAGATCATTCCGCCGGTTCTCCAGCCCAGCTGCATCGTCGTCAGAGTCCTCTGCATCGGCTGCTGTACCTGGTGCACCGCCGTGCTCCAACGCCACATCATTGACCTACGCATCCGCTGGCTCCTCCTCATAGTCAAGGAGCTAGAACCACTCCCCCTATTTAGGAGTGTTCCCGACGCTCATATCGTTGCTGCGACTGCTGAAGCTGTGCAGCTCGTCGATGTCACGACTGCACATGATCTCTTGCGTGCGCGGGTCCCATAGTCGATTCGCCTTTTCCGTGCTCTTGTAGTCGAGGAACAAGCACGGCTTTGCCCGCGGTTCCAGCTTGCTGTTGCGTCGTTGCGCCGCCTGCACCATCGCATGCGTCTTGCACCCGAACACCTTCAGGTGTGCCACGTTTGGCTTCCGCCCACTCCAAACCTCCTGTGGCGTCTTCCAGCCGCCCTTACCCTTCAATACCGCTGTTGGGATGAGGTTGATGGTGTAGCTTGCTATACACACAGCGTTTGCCCAGAACCCTCGCGGCAACCCTGCATCCACAAGCATGGTCGGCACCATGTTGAGCAGCGTCTGGTTTGCCCGCTCCGCAACTCCGTTGGACTGTGGCTAATACGGCGTAATGGGTTCCCACTTGATGCCGTGCTGCTTCATCCACCCGCTGCAGTCCACATACTCTCCGCCATTGTCGATGCGTATCGCTGTGACATTCCGGCCAGTCTGCCTCTCCACCGCTGCGACGTACTCCTTTAGCCGGTCCATGACCTCTCCTTTCCGCTTCATGAAGTACACATAGAGTTTTCTGCTGCAATTGGCAATGAAAGTGACAAAGTATCTCAAGCCGTTGTTGGACGACATTTTGAACGGTCCCCACACGTTGCTGTGCACCACCTCCAGCAGGTCCTTTGCGCGAGCCTTGTTCTCATTGAACGGCTTGCGCTGCGCCTTGCCCAAAAGGCAAGGCTTGCACTTTTTGTGCGCTACTGCATCTGCTCCCATGTCTGTACTGTGGATGACGAGGCCGCACACCATGTCGCCCTTCGCCATCTCCTTAACGGTTGCGGGTGCCGAATGCCTCAACCGTCGGTGCCAGAGCTCCAGATCATCGCTTCCTCCCTTGGCCATGTTGACAACGTGCTCATGCGAGTCTACTGCGTCGAATGCCGCAGGGACTACCTTGGTCTCCACGATGTAGAGACCGCCCTTGCGCTTTGCCTCCAGCATGACCTCGCCGTCGCCGTCACTGCACACCACTGTGGCTTTCCTACGGAAGAGCACCTCATACCCCTTGTCCGTCAAGCGGCTGGCACTTAAAATGTCAGCCAGGTCGGGGACATGCTGCACATCACGGATGGTGCACAACTCCTTCATACCTCCATGTCGCCTTGGCCGGCCGCCGGCTCGACTCTGTCGTTCGCGACCACCATTGCCTTGGAGGACTTCTCGTAGGTAAACAACCCCACCTTCTTGGATTGGGTGTGCTCCTCGGCCCCGGAATCCAGGCACTGCCTATTGACCTTCTTGAGGAAGTGGTTCTTGTTGCCGTTGAGGAGCGACCTCCCCTTGTTTTTTTTGCCGCCGGTCTTCGTCTCCTCTGGGAATTCACGGGCCGAATGGCCCTCCTTGCCGCAGTTGCGGCACGCACCTTTCTTGGCACCCTTCTTGCCGCCGCCCTTTCCGCCACTTCCTCGGCCCCCGCTTCCGCCACCACGCATTTTAGTGACGAGGGCCGATGAGGAAGACGAGGACTCCCCGCAGCTCCGTCGCTACACCGCATTGCGGATGTACATTGCGACTACGCCATAGGTAAGCTTGTCCTCCGACCATCCTCCGAGGATGGTGATTAATGGACCCAACTGTCAGGTAGGGCCATGAAGTGGGCCATCGCCTGTAGTTGCGTGTCGATCTTCCACCCCACGTTGTTGCATTGCAAGGCGAGCAACTCGATGTACTGCATGCCAGAGATGACATCATCTCCCTCTTCGATTCTCACCGTGTGGAGCCGCTTCATCCCAAATATTTTGTTTACGAGTGATTTGGATCGGTGGATGGCGCAGAGCTTTTGCCTAGCTTCGGCTGCCAGCTTGCAGCCTTGGAAGTAGCCCCATTGTGACTCGGCTGTCCCAGAAACCAAGAGCACGAGCGCCTCCGTGTTCTTCTTTTCAAAAGGCGTGCTTCTCTGCGTCCGTAGCAGTCGCCTTTGTGAGCACCTCCTTTTCCAACATGACATCAAGCAGCCCCTTATACAAGAGGTGCAGCTCAAACTGCCACCGCCATAACCCAAAGCTCGGGCCGCTTGCATACTTCTGAATGGGCTGCGTCTCCTTCTCCGCCATGTGCGCAGCTGCTACTGTGACGGGTTCTCAGAACTTCATGGCGACGTCCACGATGATGATCCCGTGCGCTGCGGAAGATGTGAATGTTGGAGGCGTACACACCAGTGGGCCCATAACCCTTTGTCAGGATGGAATCCACGTGCTGCGGTCCCGACGTTTGACCGATCATCGATACTGGTTCACCTCTTCTGTTTTGGACAAATCTGAGACTGAGCGTGAGCTTTCTAATCGCCTTACGCTAAGTGAGCAGGAATTTAGAGACAGTCACTTTTGTGAAGGGAATGACGCAATTTTATAAGGCTATTCATGAGCTTTCCAATGCACCAAACGGTGCGCGATTCGGCCAAGCGTAGACCAAGTTACGCTTGCCGAAGCACAGGTCTCACCCACCACAGAAGCCTGACGACGCCACTCGCCGTGGCGCCTTCCTTCACGTGCAAAGCGCCTTTCCCAAGGCGCAGATCCCATTGCACGTGATGTATGGGTCCCCTGCACTGTATCCACGCATCCTCCCCACTTTTGGATCAAGTTTGGTGATGGGGTCTGACAAGGTTCGAAACATGTCCGCGGACCTGCAGTCAGAATTTTGACTAAGTCCCCGAGTAACAAAACGTATTATTGAGTTTCGGGCGCTGACCCATCATTTTGGCAGGCCTTCCAGAGCAATTTCTCTAGATGGTATTTTTGTTAATCCGGTCAATTATTCACTGGATTTTGAGTCGCAACCGGCTCCCAGAGCCACTGCGCACACCCCAACTTTGGAAGGCCATATCTCCCTCGATACTTGTCCAATTCCGGCGAAACAACTTATTATCCGAGCAATCCTTGAGTCGCCAAATCCGCCGGCGCGGAGTTTCCACTTTCTAGCGGCTCGTCGGCGCCTCCCGGTGCCGCACTTCGGCATGCGGAGGGGAAATTTTTTCAACAATCCCCTCACACCGAGGAGTCTGTGTGACTCCCACAAAGAAAACTATGCTGACATCAGCATTTTCCCTGCTGACGTCATCCTTTCCATGCTGATGTCAGGAAACGCCTGCTGACATCAGCACTCTCCTTGGTCAAATTTTGGGGTCGGAAAGTCAAATTTTGCCAGAGTTTCAACTCGTCGAGAACCGCTGACGGTTCTGAAATCTGACCTGTTTGACATCCCGGTCCATACAGAGCGCTGACAAGGCTCCGACCGGTAACAAGGGCAAAGGATCATCAGATTCCTCCTCCTCCTCAGGGGTCATGAGCCCACGCTTGCAGGCCATTGCGGACTTGCAAAGTCAACAGGATGAGATACGTCGTCATCAGTAGTAGCAGACTCACGCCATCCGTGCGCTCACTAATCTTATTCATGGTCAGTCCACGGCCCCACCGTAGACACCAGGGAGAGTCGGCAGTGCCATACCTTTTGCACAGCAGTCCGCATCTAAACCGAGGAGAGTAGCAGGACAGGACCCACCACTTTTTGATCCTTTGGACGAGGACCCTGATATGCCACGGATGGATAATGACACCCATGAGAGGGAGATTCGCTTGCTTCATGAGCGTCTTCGCTAGCTTTAGACGCATTCCGGTTCTCTGTTCCCCAAGACCCAACCCTCGTGTGATCCCTACCTCGGCGAATCTCCTTGTCCTGGTGTCTTCCCCATCCCTCGTCCTTCCCAGCCTGCGGTTGCTCTCCCCACGGAGTGGCAACCCAAGGACTTCGAGACACCGCTTCCACGCTGTATCAGCGAGGATGGCTTTGACTGCTAGGAGAATCTCTTTCAGGTCTGGGACACTTCAGAGGGGATATGGCCCCTACTATCACAGTCCATACCAGGTTACAGACTGCGCTCAGCTGCTGACAGCGGCTAGGGTGATGCACGGACTCTTTTACACCTTGCTGCACGAGACTGTTGTGGAATTTTGCCCTTTCCTTGGAAAGGCCCGTACGTGCATGGGTAATAATCCACGTGGGGGCTGGGACCTGGCTCTATCTCTGCTTCCTAGAGAGACTAACGCCACACGCGCGGCTCACATTCACGCTTTCCACTCCCTTCGTCAGGGACCTATTGAGTCTGTAGCTCATTACTACCAACGTACCGTGCACATCTACACGTGCACTGGGACTTCAAGAGGTACACAGCTCTGGGCGCTTCGCATGCTCATGATTGGAGTCTGTCTTGAGCACGTAGAAATCTTCTCAGGGTACAGTGACGCCGTGCTTGATCTCGTCTCCACCTCTCTCCAGCTTCTTCCTTGGGTGCATGAGCACTTCCTCTAAGTGACTTCCATCCACGAGGTAACCGTAGCCTATCAGGAGAGTTCCCTTGCTACAGCGGTCATCTCGTTGCCGCTAACGCCCCTCTTGTAGATCACTTCTCAATCCTCTGGTACACCCTCCGCTTTCCCTTCCACCCCGGCTACCCTGACTCAGATGCAGGGTGTGGCATCTCCGACATAGGGGAAGAAGGGGAAGAAGAAGCGTGGTTCCGGCCAATAGTAGTCGCACCCGCAGCAGTCATCGGGCGGTAACAGTGAACGTACTGTCCACTGCTACAACTATGGAGGTGCTCATCGCTACACCGAGTACCAGCAGCCGCTTGACTGGGCGTGGATTACCCGCGGTCTTCAAATTACACACGCGTAGCAGGCTGCGTCAAGCAGCACAGCCTCAGGTTGCACGGCGACCACGACTGCAAAAGCTCCGGCTTCCTTACCGGCGAGCAGTGGCGACTCAGACCCGCGTGACCGCACCATCACCGAGCTCCGTTACCTTCTGGCGCTGCGCTTTCAGGGAGGTACGAGTGTGTTGTCACAGCCGAGTGGTTCACAAATGTTTGTTTGTTTGTTCTCGTCGCTCGTGATAACTCATGTGGGGGGGCATAACTGGCATGTGATGACAATGGGCCTGACAGTACTAATTGGATTCATGAGCTGCACCTCTTTGCCCTTCGTCGGTCTTCCTCACCTATTGCTCAGCACCCGTCTGAGGCCGGGTGTTACATTGCCCAAAGGATAGTGACCTCCTCCGGTTGTGATCTCGGTGGCACTTGGATCATTGATTTTGGTGTCACTCATCATATGACCTGTCGTCGTGGTGACTTTGTTGTTCTCGGTCCTGTTGCGCCTGTTTGCTCCGTTCGCACAGGCTCTGGTCAGTCCTTCCCAGTCCAAGGTGTTGGGGTTGCATGCCTTGGTGGTCTGTCTGGCCTCGTGTATCTTTCCTAGGTGCTTTTTGTGCCTGACCTTGAGCTCAGCTTGCTTTCTGTGCATGCTTGCACACTGATGGGACTCTCCGTGGAGCACACTGCAGACTCCGTAGCTTTCACAACTATTGATACTCATACCGTTGTTCTTCGTGCATCTGTTGTCGATGATCTGTATTTTGTCTCTCAGTTTTCTTCTCCTTATTGCTCCCCCTCCCCTTGTGCTCATGTGTTTTTACTGACGTTATGTTTGCTGAGCATCAGCGATTGCTGCATAATTGCCTTTGTCATGTGGGCTCCAACACTGTGTCGAAGCTCATTTGGACACAGCCCACACTCGGTCTTGACGTGGCTTCTTTCAAGAAGCCATCCAAGACCGATTTTCTATTCTACGCTCAGGGTAAGGTGCATCGTTGCACGTACACTGAATCCTGTTCTCGCGCACTTTGTCCTCTCGAGTTGGTCCATTCGGACCTTCTTGGTCCTCTTCCTGTCAAGTCTCTGTCCGGTCGGGGCCGATACATCCTCACTCTTACTGATGACTTCACCCAGATGCGGTGGGTCTATAACCTGTACCAGAAGAGTGACACCGCTCTTGCAGTTTGCCTCTGGCTAGTGATGGCTGAGCGTCAGTCCCGGCACACGCTACATACCTTCCGTTCAGATCGCGGCGGCGAGTTTCTTGGCAAGATGGACAGTTTCTTCACCAAGCATGGGGTTTTTCACCAAGTCTCTGCTCCTTCTAATCCTAAGCAGAACGGTGTCTAAAAGCATTGGAACCGCACCATGGAGGATGCGGTTTGTGCTATGCGGTCTGAGTGCGGTCTCCCAGATTCCTTTGCTTTTGATGGATTTTCCTACATGACGTGGGTCTGGATCCTCCTCCCACACGGTCCTCTTCCAAACCACGTTACACCGTACGAGCTCTGGTTTGCCCACCGTGCTGACCTGCGTCTCGCTCGTGTCTGGGGATTCTTGGTTTCTGTGTCGTACACCGAGGACAAGCAGGGGTCCAAGGTCTCGCCATGGGATCTTTTGAGTGCCTTTGTGGGCATCTCCCCACGGTTGAAGGCCTAGCGTTTTTGGGACCCCACCCGCCGTCGCATCATAAAGTCTCGCGACATGCTCTTCTTTGAGTCTCTCACCTACCGTGATGTGACCTCTGTGAGGATGAGATCCGCGTGGTGCGGTCCCGACGTTTGTCTGATAACTTCTAGTGATTCACGTCTACTGTTTTGGGCGCATCTGAGACTGAATGTGAGCTTTCTGGTCGCCTCACGCTATGTGAGCAGGAGTTTAGAGACAGTCAGATTGCGAAGGAAATAACGTCGTTTTGTGTTAGTTTTTTAACATGGACATGATCACAACATTTATAGGGCTATTCATGAGATTTCCAACGCACCAAACCGCGCACGATTCGGCCAAGTGTAGCTCAAGTTATGCTTGCCAAAGCACAGGTCTCACCCACCACAGAAGCCTGACGCCGCCACTTGCCGTTGCGCCTTCATTCACGTGCGAAGCGCCTTTCCCAAGGTGCATGTCCCATTGCACATGGTATGGGGTTCCCCTGCACTGTTTCCACGCATCCTATCCACTTTTGGGTCGTGTTTGGTGATGGGGTGTGACGAGGTTCGAAACCTGTCCGCGGACCTGCAATCAGAATTTTGACAAAGTCCCCGAGTAGCAAAACGTACTACTGAGTTTCGGACGTCGAGCCAGGATTTTGGCTAAGTCCCTCAGTAACAACCTGCACTACTGGATCCGGTGGATGATCCGTCGGATCAGGTGGATCATCCACCGGACGCATCGGCAGGCCTAACGGAGCATTTTCTCCACATGGTATTTTTGTTACTCGGTCCGGTCGATTATCGACCGGATTTCGAGTCGCAGCCGGCTCCCAGAGCCGCTGCGCATACCCCAACTTTGGAAAGCCATATCTCCCTCGATACTTGTCCGATTCCGGTGAAACGACTTCCACCGGATTCAGCGACTTGTCAACTTTAAGGGGCAATCCTTCATTTTAGGATCTAAGCAAATGTCGAGTCGCCACATCCACCGGAGCGGAGTTTCCATATTCTGGCGACTCGTCAGCGCCTCCCGGCGCCGCACTTAGGCATGCGGAGGGGCAATTTTTCATCATTCTCCCCCTTGCACCTTCCATGCCCGCTGCTCCTGCTTACTCTCACTCATCTTCCGCTGCGCCCTCCAGCCCATCATAGCTGGTCATCCCAAGTCCAGCCACGCTCATCGCGTGCCGGTCTGCAGGTTGCGCTTTGGTCAAGGAATCCGCAAGCATGCTGTGCGTGCTGCACTGCTGCAGCACCACCTGCCCCTTCTCAACCATGTCCCGTGCGTAGTGATAATGCACGTCAATGTGCTTCGTCCTCCTATGTTGCGTCAGGTTGTTGGTCAGCGAGATGGAGCCGGTGTTGCCCTCGTGCACCACCGTAGGCTCCTGGTGTGGCACGCCCAGCTCCCCCAGCAACCTGCGGAGCCACACCGCCTCCTTGACCGCTTCGGCCAGCGCGATGTACTCAGCTTCCACTGTGGAGGTGGCGAAGCAGTCCTGCTTCCTGCTGTACCACGAGACCGCTGTACCAGCGAGGAAGAACACGTAGCCGGATGTGGACTTCCGCTTGTCCACATCACCAGCGTAGTCTGCATCCGTGTAGCAGACCAGACGCAAAGGGTCCGCCCGCCCTTTGCCCTTGAACCTCAGGCGCACGTGTCACATCTCCTGCAGGTAGCGGAGGATGCGCTTGACCGCCTGCTAGTGTAGTGGCCCTGGGTCGGCCACGTACCTGCTCACTTGGCCCACCGCGTAGGCCAGGTCCGGTCGAGTCGCCACCATGGCGTACATGAGGCTGCCCACCGCCGATTGGTAAGGCACCCCTGCCATATCCTCCCGCTCTTCTTTTGTTTGCGGCGCCATTGCCGCACTCAGTTCANTTGCCGTCGAACCTCAGGCGCGCGTGCCGCGTCGCCTGCAGGTAGCGGAGGATGCGCTTGACCGCCTGCCAGTGTAGTGGCCCTGGATCGGCCACGTACCTGCTCACTTGGCCCACCGCGTAGGCCAGGTCCGGTCGAGTCGCCACCATGGCGTACATGAGGCTGCCCACCGCCGATTGGTAAGGCACCCCTGCCATATCCTCCCGCTCTTCTTTTGTTTACGGCGCCATTGCCGCACTTAGTTCATAGGTCGTGGAGAGCGGACTGCACACTGGTTTGCAGTCCTCCATGTCGTACCGCTTCAGCACCTCGGCCACGTATTTGGCCTGCCCCAGCTCAAGCGTGCGCGCCCTCGGGTTCCGCGTAATGCTCACCCCGAGGTAGAACTCTAGCTCCCCCATGTCTGACATCTGGAACCTGATGCTCAGTTGCTCTTTCAGCTGCTGTAGGCTCGGCAGGTCTGAGGAACACAAGATCAGATCGTCCACGTAGAGTGTGACAATCTGATGGAGCTTCTCGCTGCGCCGCACGAACACACTGTGATCCGCCTCACAGCGCTTGAAGCCGAGTTGGGCCATGAAGCTGTCCGTCTGTTGGTACCAGCATCGGGGCGATTGTTTTAGCCCGTACAAGGACTTCCGCAACTTGCACACCTTGCCCTCCGGCGCCTCCACCCCCTCCGACACCTCCATGTAGATTTCCTTGTCGATGATGCCGTTGAGGAAGGCCGTCTTTACGTCCATTTGGTGGAGCTCCATGTCCTTCACGGCTGCCACCGCAAGGATCGCCCGGATGCTTGTGAACTTGGCGACGGGGGCGAACGTCTCATCGTAGTGCTCGCCCTTACGCTGTCCGTACCCCTTCGCCACGAGCCGCGCCTTGTACTTGTCAACCACACCTTCCTTTGTGAACTTAGTCTTGAAGACCCA
Organism: Penium margaritaceum; assembly: GCA_023375785.1. Taxonomy (NCBI): domain Eukaryota; kingdom Viridiplantae; phylum Streptophyta; class Zygnematophyceae; order Desmidiales; family Peniaceae; genus Penium; species Penium margaritaceum. The sequence goes on along the minus strand of SZWC01002330.1, from coordinate 66,034 downwards.
CTTGGAGCCGATGACCTTGGCTTCTTTTGGCCTGTCAACCAGCTGCAACGTGTCGTTTTCAGCTATGGATGCCAACTCGGACTTGATGGCGGCGTCCCACTGCTTGCCCTCGGGCCGCGCAAGCGCCTCTTGCACGGTCGTCGGCTCCGTTCATGCAGCCACAATGCACCGCATCATGCCAATCCATCGACCGGTGCCTACGTCTAAACGCTTCCCCGCTCTCCGCTGCCTCTCGCTGCGGCGCAGCAGTCTTGGCGGCGTCTCGTCGCTCTGCTGCAATCCTTTCGACTCACCCCGCTCCAGTGAATCATCGACCGGACGGCTTCCCGAGGATTCTTTCCGCTCTGGTGAACCATCAACCGGACGAGCGGTGCGTCCGGAGGATTTTTCTCTGACGCCCAACGCGAACTCCGCCGGGGGTGCGCGTTTTGGCACCCGCGGTGCCTCCTTCGACGGATCATTCCGTCGGATCTCCAGCCCAGCTGCATCATCGTCGGAGTCCTCCGCGTCGATTGCTGCACCTGCTGCACCGCCGCGCTCCGACGCCGCATCATCGACCTCCGCGTCCGCCGGCTCCTCCTCGTAGTCAAGGAGCTGGAACCACTCCCCCTGTTTTGGAGTATTCCCGATGCTCATGTCGTTACTGTTGCTGCTCAAGCTCTGCTGCTCGTCGAACTTGACGTCACGGCTGCGGATGATCTCTTGCGTGCGCGGGTCCCACAGCCGGTACGCTTTTTGCGCGCTCTCGTAGCCGGGGAACAAGCACGGCTTTGCCCGCGGTTCCAGCTTGCTGTCGCGTCATTGCGCGGCCTGCACCATCGCGTGCGCCTTGCATCCGAACACCTTCAGGTGCGCCACGTTTGGCTTGCGCCCGCTCCAAACCTCCTACGGCGTCTTCCAGCCGCCCTTACCCTTCAGCACCGCTGTTGGGGTGAGGTTGATGGTGTAGTTTGGTGTACCTACAGCCTCCGCCCAGAAACCTCGCGGTAACCCCGCATCCACAAGCATGGTCCGCACCATGTTGAGCAGCGTCTGGTTCGCCCGCTCCGCCACTCCGTTGGACTGTGGCGAATATGGCGTAGTGGGTTCCCACTTGATGCCCTATTGCTTCATCCACCCACTGCAGCCCACGTAGTCTTCGCCATTGTCGCTGCGTAGCCCTCTGACCTTCTAGCCAGTCTGCCTCTCCACCGCTGCGACGTACTCCTACAGCCAGTCCAGGACCTTGCCTTTCCGCTTCATGAAGTACATGTAGAGCTTCCTGCTGCAGTTGTCAATGAAGGTGACGAAGTATCTGAAGCCGCCGTTTGACGGCGTTTTGAATGGTCCGCAGACATCGCTGTGCGCGACCTCCAGCAGGTCCTTTGCGCGAGCCGCGTTCTCGTTGAATGGCTTGCATCGTGCCTTGCCCAAAATGCAAGACTCACACTTTTTGTGCGTTGCTGCATCTGTTGCCGCATCGACACCGTCGATGACGAGGCCGCGCACCATGTCGCGCTTCGCCATCTCCTTAATGGTTGCGGGCGCCGAATGCCCCGACCGTCGGTGCCAGAGCTCCAGATCAGCGCTTCCTCCCTTGGCCATGTTGACGACGCGCTCCTACAAATCTGTTGCGTCGGATGCCGCGGGGACCACCTTGGTCTCCACGATGTAGAGACCGCCCTCGCGCTTCGCCTCCGGCACGACCTCGCCGTCACCGTCGATGGGCACCACTGCGCCTTTCCTACGGAAGAGCACCTCATACCCCTTGTCCGTCAAGCGGATAACACTCAAAATGTGAGCTAGGCCGGGGATGTGCTGCACATCACGAATTGTGCAGAGCTCCTTCTTCCCGCCCACCACGACTTCCACCTCCACGTCGCCTTGGCCGGCCGCCGGCTCGACTTTGTCGTTCGCGACCACCATTGACTTGGAGGACTTCTCGTAGGTGACAAACCCCACCTTCTCGACTTGGGTGTGATCCTCGGCCCCGGAATCCAGGCGCCGCCTGTTTGCCTTCTTGAGGAAGTGGTTCTTGTTGCCGTTGAGGAGCGACCTGCCCTTCCTATTTTTGCCGCCGGTCTTCACCTCCTCCGGGCACTCACGGGCCCAATGGCCCTCCTTGCCGCAGTTGCGGCATGCACCTTTGTTGGCGCCCTTCTTGCCGCCGCCCTTTCCGCCACTTCCTCGGCCCCCGCTTCCGCCACCGCGTGTTTTGGTGACGAGGGCCGATGAGGAAGACGAGGACTCTTCGCAGCTCCGGCGCTGCGCCTCGTTGCGAATGAACTCTGTGACCGCGCCATAGGTGAGCTTGTCCTCCGACCATCCTCCAAGGACGGTGATGAGTGGACCCCAAATGTCAGGTAGGGCCATGAGGAGGGTCATCGCCTGCAGCTGCGTGTCGATCTTCCATCCCATGTCATTGCATTGCGACGCGAGCAACTCGATCTGCTGCATGGTGGAGATGACATCATCTCCCTCCTCGATTCTCACCGTGAGGAATCGCTTCATCGCGAAGATTTTGTTTGCGAGCGACTTGGATTGGTGGATGGCACAGAGCTCTTGCCAAGTTTCGGCTGCCAGCTTGCAGCCTTGGAAGTAGCCCCACTGCGACTCGGCTGTCCCGGACACCAGGAGCATGAGCGCCTCCGTGTTCTTCTTTTCGAAGGCCTGCTTCTCCGCGTCCGTAGCAGTCCCCTCTGTGAGCACCTCCTTTCCCAGCATGAAATCCAGCAGCCCCTTATGCGAGAGGTGCAGTTCGAACTGCCACCTCCATAGCCCGAAGCCCGGGCCACCCGCATACTTCTGAATGGGCTGCGTCTCCTTCTGCGCCATGTGCACAGCTGCTACTCCGACGAGTTCTCAGAACTTCATGGCGACGTCCAAGATGATGATCCCGTGCGCTGCGGAAGACGTGAACTTTGGAGGCGTTCAGACCCGTGGGCCCATAACCCTTTGTCAGGATGAGATCCGCGTGGTGCGGTCCCGATGTTTTTCTGATCACCTCTAGTGATTCACGCCTACTGTTTTGGGCGAATCTGAGACTGAACGTGAGCTTTCTGGTCGCCTCACGCTATGTGAGCAGGAGTTTAGAGACAGTCAGATTGCGAAGGAAATAACGTCGTTTTGTGTTAGTTTTTTAACATGGACATGATCACAACATTTATAGGGCTATTCATGAGATTTCCAACGCACCAAACCGCGCACGATTCGGCCAAGTGTAGCTCAAGTTATGCTTGCCAAAGCACAGGTCTCACCCACCACAGAAGCCTGACGCCGCCACTTGCCGTTGCGCCTTCATTCACGTGCGAAGCGCCTTTCCCAAGGTGCATGTCCCATTGCACATGGTATGGGGTTCCCCTGCACTGTTTCCACGCATCCTATCCACTTTTGGGTCGTGTTTGGTGATGGGGTGTGACGAGGTTCGAAACCTGTCCGCGGACCTGCAATCAGAATTTTGACAAAGTCCCCGAGTAGCAAAACGTACTACTGAGTTTCGGACGTCGAGCCAGGATTTTGGCTAAGTCCCTCAGTAACAACCTGCACTACTGGATCCGGTGGATGATCCGTCGGATCAGGTGGATCATCCACCGGACGCATCGGCAGGCCTAACGGAGCATTTTCTCCACATGGTATTTTTGTTACTCGGTCCGGTCGATTATCGACCGGATTTCGAGTCGCAGCCGGCTCCCAGAGCCGCTGCGCATACCCCAACTTTGGAAAGCCATATCTCCCTCGATACTTGTCCGATTCCGGTGAAACAACTTCCACCGGATTCAGCGACTTGTCACCTTTCAGGGGCAATCCTTCATTTTAGGATCTAAGCAAATGTCAAGTCACAAAATCCACCGGAGCGGAGTTTCCATATTCTGGCGACTCGTCAGCGCCTCCCGGCGTCGCACTTGGGCATGCGGAGGGGCAATTTTTCAACATTCTCCCCCTTGCACCTTCCATGCCCGCTGCTCCTGCTTACTCTCACTCATCTTTCGCTGCGCCCTCCAGCCCATCATAGCTGGTCATCCCAAGTCCAGCCACGCTCATCGCGTGCCGGTCTGCAGGTTGCGCTTTGGTCAAGCAATCCGCAAGCATGATGTACGTGCTGCACTACTGCAGCACCACCTGCCCCTTCTCAACCATGCCCCGTGCGTAGTGATAATGCACGTCAATGTGCTCCGTCCTCCTGTGTTGCGCCAGGTTGTTGGTCAGCGAGATGGAGCCGGTGTTGCCCTCGTGCACCACCGTAGGCTCCTGCTGCGGCACGCCCAGCTCCCCCAGCAACCTGCGGAGCCACACCGCCTCCTTGACCGCTTCGGCCAGCGCAATGTACTCAGCTTCCACTGTGGAGGTGGCGACGCAGTCCTGCTTCCTGCTGCACCACGAGACCGCTGCACCAGCGAGGAAGAACACGTAGCCGGATGTGGACTTCCGCTTGTCCACATCGCCAGCGTAGTCTGCATCCGTGTAGCAGACCAGACGCAAAGGGTCCGCCCGCCCTTTGCCCTTGAACCTCAGGCACACGTGCCGCATCGCCTGCAGGTAGCGGAGGATGCGCTTGACCGCCTGCTAGTGTAGTGGCCCTGGGTCGGCCACCTACCTGCTCACTTGGCCCACCGCGTAGGCCAGGTCCGGTCGAGTCGCCACCATGGCGTACATGAGGCTGCCCACCGCCGATTGGTAAGGCACCCCTGCCATATCCTCCCGCTCTTCTTTTGTTTATGGCGCCATTGCCGCACTTAGTTCATAGGTCGTGGAGAGTGGACTGCACACTGGTTTGTAGTCCTCCATGTTGTACCGCTTCAGTACCTCGGCCACGTATTTGGCCTGTCCCAGCTCAAGCGTGCGCACCCTCGGGTTCCGCATAATGCTCACCCCGAGGTAGAACTCTAGCTCCCCCATGTCTGACATCTGGAACCTGCTGCTCAGCTGCTCTTTCAGCTGCTGTAGGCTCGGCAGGTCTGAGGAACTCAAGATCAGATCATTCACGTCGAGTGCGACAATCTGATGGAGCTTCTTGCTGTGCCGCACGAACACACTGTGATCCGCCTCACAGCGCTTGAAGCCGAGTGGTGCCATGAAGCTGTCCATCTGTTGGTACCAGCATCGGGGCGATTGTTTTAGCCCGTACAAGGACTTCCGCAACTTACACACCTTGCCCTCCGGCGCCTCCACCCCCTCCGGCACCTCCATGTAGATTTCCTTGTCGATGATGCCGTTGAGGAAGGCCGTCTTTACGTCCATTTGGTGGAGCTCCATGTCCTTCGCGGCTGCCACCGCAAGGATCGCCCGGATGCTTGTGAACTTGGCGACGGGGGCGAACGTCTCNACAGCGCTTGAAGCCGAGTTGTGCCATGAAGCTGTCCATCTGTTGGTACCAGCATCGGGGCGATTGTTTTAGCCCGTACAAGGACTTCCGCAACTTACACACCTTGCCCTCCGGCGCCTCCACCCCCTCCGGCACCTCCATGTAGATTTCCTTGTCGATGATGCCGTTGAGGAAGGCCGTCTTTACGTCCATTTGGTGGAGCTCCATGTCCTTCGCGGCTGCCACCGCAAGGATCGCCCGGATGCTTGTGAACTTTGCGACGGGGGCAAACATCTCTTCGTAGTGCTCGCCCTTACGCTGTCCGTACCCCTTCGCCACGAGCCACGCCTTGTACTTGTCAACCACACCTTCTTTCGTGAACTTAGTCTTGAAGACCCACTTGGAGCCGATGACCTTGGCGTCTTTTGGCCTGTCAACCAGCTGCAACGTGTCGTTTTCAGCAATGGATGCCAACTCGGACTTGATGGCGGCGTCCCACTGCTTGCCCTCGGGCCGCGCAAGCGCCTCTTGCACGGTCGTTGGCTCCGTTCATGCAGCCACAATGCACCGCATCATGCCAATCCATCGACCGATGCCTACGTCTAAACACTTCCCCGCTCTCTGCTGCCTCTTGCTGCGACGCAACAGTCTTGGGGACGTCTCGTCGCTCTGCTGCGATCCTTTTGACTCATCCCGCTCCGGTGAATCATCGACCGGACGGCTTCCCGAGGATTCTTTCCGCTCTGGTGAACCATCAACCGGACGAGCGGTGCGTCCGGAGGATTTTTCTCTGACGCCCAACGCAAACTCCGCCGGGGGTGCGCGTTTTGGCACCCGCGGTGCCTCCTTCGACGGATCATTCCGCCGGATCTCCAGCCCAGCTGCATCATCGTCGGAGTCCTCCGCGTCGACTGCTGCACCTGCTGCCTGCCGCGCTCCGACGCCGCAACATCGACCTCCGCGTCCGCCGGCTCCTCCTCGTAGTCAAGGAGCTTGAACCACTCCCCCTGTTTTGGAGTATTCCCGATGCTCATGTCGTTGCTGCTACTGCTCAAGCTCTGCTGATCATCGAACTCGACGTCACGGCTGCGGATGATCTCTTGCGTGCGCGGGTCCCACAGCCGGTACGCTTTTTGCGCGCTCTCGTAGCCGAGGAACAAGCACGGCTTTGCCCGCGGTTCCAGCTTGCTGTCGCGTCGTTGCGCGGCCTGCACCATCGCGTGCGCCTTGCATCCGAACACCTTCAGGTGCGCCACGTTTGTCTTGCGCCCGCTCCAAACCTGCTACGGCGTCTTCCAGCCGCCCTTACCCTTCAGCACCGCTATTGGGGTGAGGTTGATGGTGTAGTTTGCTGTACGTACAGCCTCCGCCCAGAAACCTCGCGGTAACCCCGCATCCACAAGCATGGTCCGCACCATGTTGAGCAGCGTCTGGTTCGCCCGCTCCGCCACTCCGTTGGACTGTGGCGAGTACGGCGTAGTGGGTTCCCACTTGATGCCCTACTGCTTTATCCACCCACTACAGCCCACGTACTCTCCGCCATTGTCGCTGCGTAGCCCTCTGACCTTCCAGCCAGTCTGCCTCTCCACCGCTGCAACGTACTCCTACAGCCAGTCCAGGACCTCGCCTTTCCGCTTCATGAAGTACACGTAATGCTTCCTGCTGCAGTTGTCAATGAAGGTGACGAAGTATCTGAAGCCGCCGTTTGACGGCGTTTTGAACGTTCCGCACACGTCGCTGTGCACGACCTCCAGCAGGTCCTTTGCGCGAGCCGCGTTCTCGTTGAATGGCTTGCATCGCGCCTTGAAGAAAATGCAAGGCTCACACTTTTTGTGCGTTGCTGCATCTGTTACCGCATCTACACCGTCGATGACGAGGTCGCACACCATGTCGCGCTTCGCCATCTCCTTAATGGTTGCGGGCGCCGAATGCCCCGACCGTCGGTGCCAGAGCTCCAGATCAGCGCTTCCTCCCTTGGCCATGTTGACGACGCGCTCCTACAAATCTGCTGCGTCGGATGCCGCGGGGACCACCTTGGTCTCCACGATGTAGAGACCGCCCTCGCGCTTCGCCTCCAGCACGACCTCGCCGTCGCCGTCGATGGGCACCACTGCGCCTTTCCTACGGAAGAGCACCTCATACCCCTTGTCCGTCAAGCGGATAACACTCAAAATGTCAGCCAGGCCGGGGACGTGCTGCACATCACGAATTGTGCAGAGCTCCTTCTTCCCGCCCACCACGACTTCCACCTCCACGTCGCCTTGGCCAGCCGCCGGCTTGGCTTTGTCGTTCGCGACCACCATTGACTTGGAGGACTTCTCGTAGGTGACGAACCCCACCTTCTCGACTTGGGTGTGCTCCTCGGCCCCGGAATCCAGGCACCACTTGTTTGCCTTCTTGAGGAAGTGGTTCTTGTTGCCGTTGAGGAGTGACCTGCCCTTCCTGTTTTTGCCGCCGGTCTTCACCTCCTCCGGGCACTCACGGGCCCAATGGCCCTCCTTGCCGCAGTTGCGGCATGCACCTTTGTTGGCGCCCTTCTTGCCGCCGCCCTTTCTGCCACTTCCTCGGCCCCCGCTTCCGCCACCGCGTGTTTTGGTGACAAGGGCCGATGAGGAAGACGAGGACTCTTCGCAGCTCCGGCGCTGCGCCTCGTTGCGGATGTACTCTGCGACCGCGCCATAGGTGAGCTTGTCCTCCGACCATCCTCCAAGGACGGTGATGAGTGGACCCCAACTGTCAGGTAGGGCCATGAGGAGGGTCATCGCCTGCAGCTGCGTGTTGATCTTCCATCCCACGTCATTGCATTGCGACGCGAGCAACTCGATCTGTTGCATGGTGGAGATGACATCATCTCCCTCCTCGATTCTCACCGTGAGGAGTCGCTTCATCGCGAAGATTTTGTTCGCGAGCGACTTGGATTGGTGGATGGCACAGAGCTCTTGCCAAGTTTCGGCTGCCAGCTTGCAGCCTTGGAAGTAGCCCCACTGCGACTCGGCTGTCCCGGACACCAGGAGCATGAGCGCCTCCGTGTTCTTCTTTTCGAAGGCCTGCTTCTCCGCGTCCATAGCAGTCCCCTCTGTGAGCACCTCCTTTCCCAGCATGACATCCAGCAGCCCCTTATGCGAGAGGTGCACTTGAAACTGCCACCTCCATAGCCCGAAGCCCGGGCCACCCGCATGCTTCTGAATGGGCTGCGTCTCCTTCTGCGCCATGTGCGCAGTTGCTACTCCGACGAGTTCTCAGAACTTCATGGCGACGTCCAAGATGATGATCCCGTGCGCTGCGGAAGACGTGAACTTTGGAGGCGTTCAGACCCGTGGGCCCATAACCCTTTGTCAGGATGAGATCCGCGTGGTGCGGTCCCGACGTTTTTCTGATCACCTCTAGTGATTCACGTCTACTGTTTTGGGCGAATCTGAGACTGAGCGTGAGCTTTCTGGTCGCCTCACGCTATGTGAGCAGGAATTTAGAGACAGTCAGTTTGCGAAGGGAATAACGTCGTTTTGCGCTAGTTTTTTAACATGGACATGATCACAACATTTATAGGGCTATTCATGAGCTTTGCAACGCACCAAATCGCGCACGATTCGGCCAAGCGTAGCTCAAGTTATGCTTGCCAAAACACAGGTCTCACCCACCACAGAAGCCTGACGCCGCCACTTGCCGTTGCGCCTTCATTCACGTGCGAAGCGCCTTTCCCAAGGTGCATGTCCCATTGCACATGGTATGGGGTTCCCCTGCACTGTTTCCACGCATCCTATCCACTTTTGGGTCGTGTTTGGTGATGGGGTGTGACGAGGTTCGAAACCTGTCCGCGGACCTGCAGTCAGAATTTTGACAAAGTCCCCGAGTAACAAAACGTACTACTGAGTTTCGGACGTCGAGCCAGGATTTTGGCGAAGTCCCTCAGTAACAACCTGCACTACTGGATCCGGTGGATGATCCGTCGGATCAGGTGGATCATCCACCGGACGCCTCGGCAGGCCTATCGGAGCATTTTCTCCACATGGTATTTTTGTTACTCGGTCCGGTCGATTATCGACCGGATTTCGAGTCGCAGCCGGCTCCCAGAGCCGCTGCGCATACCCCAACTTTGGAAAGCCATATCTCCCTCGATACTTGTCCGATTCCGGTGAAACAACTTCCATCGGATTCAGCAACTTGTCAAATTTGAGGGACAATCCTCCATTTTAAGATCTGAGCAAATGTCGAGTCGCCAGATCCGCTGGAGCGGAGTTTCCATATTCTGGCGGCTCGTCAGCGCCTCCCGGCGCCGCACTTGGGCATGCGGAGGGGCAATTTTTCAACAACCTCCATCACGACGTTGTGTGGCACGCATGTTCCTACGTGAGAGGCTTCTTGATGGATGTGGGAGTCTAGGTCTGCGAGCACCTCTCACCTGGCTGATGTGTCCATTCGAGCCCCCTCCACTTCTTGGATTCCGGCTCTTGATTACGGAGCGATCACCATTGTCGGCCCAGAGACCTCTCCAGCACAGCCAACTTCTACCCCTGTTCCCTCGCACCCCACAGGTACCCATGCGCATGTACCTGTGTCCACCCTTTATGCAGTTGTACAAGTGGTGCGGTACGTTGTCTCCACACCGTACCTCAGACTCTTCTTTTGCCGGTTGTGTTTAGTGGTTCTTAACGGCTACACCGACAACGACTGGGCTTGGAGTCCTAATGGATGCAGTCGCACCAGCTACGTGTTCTTGCTCGGTGGTACCGCTGTGTCCTAGCGTAGCGGGAAGCAGGACTGCATTACAGGTAGCTCCTCCAAGGCAGAGTATATTGCTCTTGGTGCAGGGGCTGTTGAGGTAGTGTGGTTGCAGCGCCTGTTCCTTGAGCTGGGTTGGTCAGTACCTGCCATTGTGCTTCTCTGCGACAACCAGAGTGCTCTTTCCATTACGGAGAACTCTGGTGTCTTTCATGCTTGCATGAACACATTGCAGTTGAGCATCACATTTTGCGTGATCTGGTGGAGAGACATGTGGTCTGTATCATATGGGTTGTCATTGACATGCAGCGTGCAGACTTCTTGACAACGGCACTAGCACGCGGGAAGTTTTTGGTGGCCATTCGTTGTGTTAGGCTACATCCCTTGCCTGAGAGTGGTTGAGTGCGGGGTGTGTCTGTTTCTGTGTCACTACTGTTTCTACACTTTGTTTTGTACTCGTTTCAGTATTACACGTGTATAAACATGCGTACCATTGGTCCTGGGGGAGTGTTATGATTTGTTACGTTTCCTGTCGACCTGTACAGTTCACTGTGACCACTCGGCCATGTCCATGCCCGTGCAGATCCCTGATGTGGACCTAGGTGGTACCGGTGCATTGTCTGGTGGTTGACTACCAGCTTGGAGCTGACCGAAGACCATCCCAGAGCTCTGGACGCTGCCTAGGAACTCTTGCAGTTTTTCTACAGCACATAGGAGTTTATCGGTTGACTAGTCGTGGGCCTGATTTGCATGTTTTTGCATTGTGTCTCCACCGTTTGATGCAGGATGCATGCATGTGACCATTCGTAGCATTCAGCTTGTGATTCTTCACATCTAGGTTTAGACGGCGTAGCGTTCTAACATGTCTACGTTGAGTTATGGCCAAAACAGTAGTTTTGGGCCGGTTCTATGACAGACCTTGTGGTGCCGCGTGCGACACCCGCCGTGTGCCGCGGCAGGTACTTATGCCATGGACCTGTCGTTTCTCATCTCTCTACAAATGCTATTGAAGCATTCCGACACTTTGCTTTGTGTATCCTAGAAAGACCCTTGCTGTTGTGTGTACGGCTTGTGATTGTCATTACCGTCTGACCATGCATTGACGCCTAGTCAGCGACTGTGTCACTACGAAGGTTCCACGCATGTTCTCAGAGGGCAGTTCACCAAATTGCCCTTGGCAATCACGGTGAAAATCAGGATCTCGACGCACGGTGGGCTGTTTGTGTAACAACAGAAATGCCCTGTTGGAAAGATCAGGGATTCTTGTACGTCTCATTTACGCACCACTTCCACACTTTTTAGCCACGACGTCCAGGAGAGCGTACATATCTGGCCCAGTGACAATGGTAATGGCCATCGATTAGGTGATTGTCATCTTGGAGGTTGTCGTAGGGTTCCCAATTGTTATGCACTGTGTCTTAGCCATGCCACTTGACAATGTATTATGTTGTTTTGCCACGTTGTTGATGGCCGATGATGTCCTCGATGACATATTCAGTGTCTCCGCCTACTTGTAATGTGTAGGCCATAGAGACTGGCAGCCAGAAGAGCTTGCACAACAAGTGACGCAAAGATGAGGTCAAGCCATGGTAAGTTTTGCGTGGAAGTCAAGAAAAACCGGCTAAGAGTAAGGAGACACACGCGACAGAGCTGTTAGAAGGGGGAGAATGAAAGAGGCAGTGAGCGAGTAAACGGCGAGCTCCCTCAAGCTCACTGCCCTCGTGGGTGATGAACAGTCACTACTCGACCACTAAACTATCCCAAAACCTGTCTAGTCTTGTTTGAGTAAGCACCCGGTGGGCAGCACACAAGTCCACCACACACAAGCAAATTGTATGCAAACTCAAGAAACTTGTGCAATTCCTTGCTGACTGAGCCACGAGATTGTCTTTCATGAAGCTGACGTCATCACGGCAAAGTAGCCAGAGGAAATTATCTTTCTCCAGTGGTCAGTTACCTGCAATGGTGAGGTGAGCAAGCAACGAGGCCAGAGGTACTCAACACAAACCAACACTCCCCCATGACCCACAGCCGACTAGCACGAAGACACTCATAGGAACGACGCGACAAGATGTGACAAAGGACAGCACTGTACACAAGCACTGGCACAACCACTCAACCGTGAGCATCACGAGCACACAACAGTCCAACAGTGTGCACAAGTGCCTTGAAGGCGTTGCTGCTCAGTGCCTTCGTAAGGAAGTCAGCTTGTTGCTGATGGGTGTAAACCCACACAATCTAGACATCTCTTGTAGCCACACGCTCACACACAAAATGATGCTCCGCATTGATATGCTTCGTGCGAGTGTGGTGCATGCCATTGTGCTTAGCAATAGCTTTTGTGCTTTGATTGTTGCAGTGCAAGGTGATACAACAAATAAGAACGTGTAACTGCTGCAACAAGTGACACAACCAGACACTCTCACAAGTCCTTGCATTAAGAGCAACATAATTGGCTTCACTAGAGCTACGTGCAACACACCCTTGCTTACCCCTATTCCAATAGATTGCAGTCCCTTTGACAAGGAAGACATAGCCAGTACGACTGCGTGCATCCATATCGTACGCCCAGTCACTGTTAGTATATCCATAAACAACCACCGACGGTTGTGCCCGGTAATAAAGACCGGCATGGGGGGTGGAGAGCGCATACCTCACAATACACAGCGCAACTTCCATGTGTCGCGCACGTGGACACTGTGAGAACTAGGCAAGGAAGTTCACAGCGAAGGCTACGTCTATCCTCGTGGTAGTGGCCAGGTACATCAGAGACCCTATGACTCGCAGGTAGTCGGTCACATCCACTGGCTCCCCCAGCCTTGACAAGTCAAGTGTCTTCAATAGCCTCTGCCCTATGGGCGTCATTGGTGTCAATGAAGTGGGCACAGACTCTAACAAGGAGGCAAAGCGCTCCCCTAGGCTCCTGACGTATGTAGCCTGGTGAACATGTAGAACTCGCTGAGCATGATCACGCTCGAGCTTCATCCCGAGGAAAATACGAGCTGGTCCCAAGTCCTTTATTTTGTACGCAGACTGCAGTAGGGACTTCACGGTTGACACTGCCTTTTGACTTGGAGACGCGATGAGCAAGTCATCAACATAGACGAGTATGGCGGCAAACGGTGCGGAGCAAGGGGTGACAAAGAGGGCCGGATCCACCGTGCTACAACGGTACCTCCCCCCCTCTCCAAAGTGGAGGTGATCTCCTGGTTCCAACACTACGGCGACTCCTTGAGGCCATCGAGGGCCTTTTGTTGGCGCTAGAATCTGTTGGTGTCGTAAAAAACCACGGTGGTTGCACCATGTAGATCCTCTCATCTAGCTGCCTGTAGAGAAAAGCATTGTTGACGTCCATCTGCTCAAGCTGTCAATCATGGTGTACTACAAGACTCCGCAGTATCCAAGCTGTGGTGTAGCGTCCAAAAGGGGAAAACGTCTCGTCGAAGTCGACGCCTGGAACTTGGGAAAATCCCTTGGCAGTAAGACGTGCCTTGTACTTGTCGAGCTCACGAATTACCCATCGGGCACTGATGGCCTTGCGGCATGGCGAGAGATCAACCAGCTCATATACGTCATGGTCATCAAGAGCCCTTAGTTCATCCTACATGGCAACCTCCCACTGTTTGGAGTCAGGCACAACCCGTGCCTGCTGAACTGTGGTTGGGTCCGACGCCAAAGGTGTGGCAGCAACAGTTGCATGACACTCTACAACACTGCCAAGGACGGCAAATTTGGGAGCATGCTCGTGCTCTGACATGAGCAGAGTATGGCCAAGCACTGAGCCAAGGTGGACAACCCCTATGGCCAGGCCAAGGGTGTCCATGCTAGTCGGCAACACTGGAGACTACCCCGACTGAGGCTGAGAGGGACAGACGGAAGACGATCCATCTGTGGTAGAGCGGGAAGGAAGTGCACGCATGCAACCGCCTCGAAAAAGCGGTTCGATGGGAGCAGGACCGGGGGGGACCGGTCCTGTAGAACTAACTGGATTGGACCGGTGCGATAGAAGACAGTGGACTGGACGGGGCAGTGGAGGATTGCGTAGATGAGATGAATGCTGGAGAAGACCCGGCGGGGGAGGCCAGAGTGCCGAGGGAGGTAGGAGACATAGACAGGAGTGCATGAGAGGGCGAAGAGTTCATAGTGCCAGGATTTGGCGAACGCTCCGAGGGCGAAAGGTGCAGATGGGAGACCGCAGCAGGGACTATAGGGGCTGAGGGGACTAGGCCGCCCGAAGGCCCCCAGGTGCCGAATTCACCCCAAAACTGAGAGAGCGCGAGCAGGGAGGCAGAGGACAAATCAGGACTGAGATGAAAAAGAAACACATACTCAATGTACAGGGCATCACAAGACTCTATGACACGCTGGCGCTCCTGATCCCAGAAGGGCCAGGCCTTTGACTTGGAGGAGACACCTAGGAAGGGACAGAGAAAACCATGCAGGAAAAGCTTCCCATTGCAAAGGTCCTCAGGTAGCCAGACAAACACAATGATCCCCCACACGCGAGCAAGATGGAGATCAACACGAGTGCCGTACCAGCGCTCAAAGGGGGTCACTGTGCGCGGAAGCGGGCCATGCGACTCTCAATTCTAAACCCAGGTCATGTAACTGATGGCCTCAAAGGCGAACAAGGGAGGGAGACCGGACTCTTAAAGGAGGGTGCAGACTCCATGAGCAAGGGTGCAATTCCAACATTCAGAGACCCCATTTTGCTGAGGTTTGTAAGGAGCAGGCGTCTCCAGACACACCCCATGGGAGTCGAGGAACCGGGCGGTGGGACCAAAGAATTCACAGCCACGATCACTGTGAAAGACAAGCAAAGAACGCTGACAAGACCGCTCAGCTTGAACAAGCCAAGATGCAACGACCTCAGCCACATCGCTCTTTTGGTGTCCGATGCGTTGTGCCTTCCCTTGCCATGTCGTGTTGTGCCGTGCTTTTCCGTGTCGTGTATTGCAGCGCCATGCCATGCCGTGCCGAGTGTTGTCCAGTAGTGTTGTGTGGTGTCGGGTGGTGTCGGGTGGTGTAGGATGGTGTCATGTGGGGTGGGGTGNCCCCATGGGAGTCGAGGAACCGGGCGGTGGGACCAAAGAATTCACAGCCACGATCACTGTGAAAGACAAGCAAAGAACGCTGACAAGACCGCTCAGCTTGAACAAGCCAAGATGCAACGACCTCAGCCACATCGCTCTTTTGGTGTCCGATGCGTTGTGCCTTCCCTTGCCATGTCGTGTTGTGCCGTGCTTTTCCGTGTCGTGTATTGCAGCGCCATGCCATGCCGTGCCGAGTGTTTTCCAGTAGTGTTGTGTGGTGTCGGGTGGTGTCGGGTGGTGTAGGGTGGTGTCGTGTGGGGTGGGGTGGGGTGGGGTGGGGTGGGGTGAGGTGGTGTGGGATGGGGTGTATTGGGGTGCTCATGGGTGCACTGGGGTGTGTTCAGGTGCGGTTGAGTGGGGTCGGGTACGGTCGGAAGCAGTGGGGCCCGGTCGGATGCGGTCAAGTGCGGTCGGATGCGGTCAGGTGCGGTGGGGTGTGGTCGGGTGTGGTGGGGTGCAGTGGGTGCGGTCACCTGTGGTCAAGTGCGATTAGTGCGATGGGGTGCGTTACAGTGCGGTACAATGCGGTGTGATACGATGCGGTGAGTGTAGTGTGGTGAGGTGCAGTGCTCTCCATGCGATCGGTGTCATGAGGTGCGGTGCGGTGAGGTGCGATGAGGTGCGATGTGCTGAGGTGCGATCGGTGCGGTGCGGTGTCGCACGGTATCATGCCTTGCTGTGTGATGCAATGTGGTCCGATGTTGTGCCGTGTCGTGCCGTGCATTGCCGTGCAGAGCCATGTAGTACTGTGTGGTGCGTTGTAGAGTGGGGTGGTGTGGTCTGGTATGGTGTGGTGTAGTGTGGTGTGGTGTGGTGTGGTGTGGTGTGGTGTGGTGTGGTGTGGTGTGGTGTGGTGTGATGTGGTGGGGTGTTGTGTTAGTGTGGGGATGGGGGTGGGGATGGAGGTGGGTGTGTTTTGGTGTAGTGTGCTTTGGTGTTGTTGTGTGGTGTGGTACAGTGCAGTGTGGTATGCTGAGGTGCGGTGTGGTGCGGTGTGGTCTGGTATGGCGCCATGCGGTGCAGTGTGGTACAATGTGGTGTTTTGTGATATTGCGTGGTGTGTGGGGTCTGGTGTTCTGAGGTGAGGTGTGGTGTGTTGTAAGGTGTAGTTTGGTGAGATGTAATCTAGTGTGTGGTTTGGGGTGTCATGTGGTGTTGTGCGTTGTGTGTCATAGGCTCATGTAATAAGGTGTCTTGACGTGTTGTATTGTGTCATGTCGTGTGTTTTTGTGGGGTGGGTTGTCTGGTACAAAAAAAATGAATGCATGAAACATAAGTAGAAGGATAGAAATATAGATAGGTATGAAATCACAATAAATGATGTAAAGCTAGAGGTACATATAGAAAATTTTCAACAGTGTGAGCTGTAATGTGTTCCATTCTTTGTTGCAACTTGGTCTTAATATAATGTATCGTACTGTTCTTTTCCATCATTGTGAGTTGTATTCTCCATATGAATGTTGTTTGGCGCAATTTTATCTTGTATGGTGTTATTGCACATGGTGTAGTTTTCTGTCAATGAATTGGTGTCGAGTCATGTCGTGTTGTGTGGTGTCGTATTGTGTTGTGTCCAGTCGTGTACTGTCCTGTTGTGTCGTTTCGTGTCGTGTCATGTTGTGTCGTGTCTTGTCGTGTCGTGTTGTGTCGTATCATGTAGTGTCGTATTGTGTTGTGTTGTGTTGGGTTGTGTTGTGTTGTGTAGTGTCCTGTCGTGTCGTGTCATGTCGTGTCGTGACGTGTCGTGTCGTGTCGTGTTGTGTCATATCATGTAGTGTCGTATTGTGTTGTGTTGTGTTGGGTTGTGTTGTGTTGTGTAGTGTCCTGTCGTGTCGTGTCATGTCGTGTCGTGACGTGTCGTGTCGTGTCGTGTTGTGTCATATCATGTAGTGTCGTATTGTGTTGTGTTGTGTTGGGTTGTGTTGTGTTGTGTAGTGTCCTGTCGTGTCGTGTCATGTCGTGTCGTGTGGTGTTGTGTCATGTTGTGTCGTGTCGTGTCGTGTCGTGTCGTGTCGTGTCGTGTCGTATCATGTCATGTTGTGTTTGTTTTTGTGTTGTATTGTGTTGTGGTATGACGAGTCGTATTGCGTTGTGTCATGATGCCATGCGATGTTGTGTCATGTTGTGTCGCGCTATGTCGTGTCATGTTGTTTTGTACGGTGTCATGTCGTGTCGTGTCATGTCATGTCGTGTCGTATCATGTTGTATTTTGTGGTGTGGTGTCGTGTGGTGTCCTGTCGTGTCGTGTCATGTCTTGCCTTGTCATGGGTGTGTTGTGCCATGTTGTGTCGTTTCGTGTCGTATCGTGTTGTGTCGTGTCATGTCGTGTCGTGACGTGACGTGTCGTGTCGTGTCGTGTCGTGTTGTGTCGTGTCGTGTCATGTTGTGTCGTGTCGTGTCATGTTGTGTCGTGTCGTGTCATATCGTGTCCTGTCGTTTTCCGTCATGTTGTGTTCTGTCATGTCGTGTCGTGGAGTGGAGTGTCGTGTTATGTGGTGTCATGTGTCATGTCATGTTGTGTCACGTCGTGTTGAATTGTGTCATGCTGTGTCTCGCGTCCTGCCCTGTCGTGTCGTTTCGTATGTCCTATCATATCGTATTGTGTTGTGTCATGTTTTGTCTAGACATGTCGCGTCATGTTTTGTTGTGTTATGCTATGTCGTATCATTTTTTTTCCTATGTGGTGGCGTATCGTGTCGTATCATCTCTGTTCGTGTCGTTCATATTGTGTTTTGTAACATCATACTATGTTGTGTTGTGTCATTTGTGGTTATAATGCATAATGTCATGTCATGTTACGTTCTTTAGAATTGTGAAAGTTCAATTGTGCAGTGTCATGTTATGGCGTGTCATTTGATGTTATAAATGTCATGTCGATTTTTCCGTGTCTTGCCGTGTTGTGCTATCTTTTGTCGTTTCGTGCTGTCTCATGCCGTGTTGTGTCGTGTCGTTACATGCCATGTTGTATTCAGTTTCGTCATGTCGTTTTGTGTCATGTCGTGTTTCGTCGCATTATGTTGTGTTGTGTATGTCGTGTCATGTCGTGTCGTGTCGTGTCGTGTCGTGTCGTGTCGTGTCGTGTCGTGTCGTGGTGTTGCGTCGTGTTGTGTTGTATCGTGTCTTGTCATTTCGTGTCATGTTTTCTCATCTCATGTCACACCATGTAGTATGTTCCATCCTTATCTGTCGTGTCATCTTATGTCATGTCATGTCATGGCATGTCGTATCGCATCGTGTCGTGTTGTGATGCGTCGTGTCGTGCTGCATCGTATCGTGGTGTTGTGTCTTGTGGTGCCATTTTACTTTGTTGTTTATGTGAAATTACTCATAATGATGTGGTTGGAAAGATAGAACTTCATCATCCGGAAAAATCTTGCATTTGTTTTGTTTTCCTGTTTTTACGGTTGACCATGATAGCATTGAAAACATTGATAAACCATTATTGAATGCTCAACTGAAAAAGGCTAACCAAGACGAGTTAAAGGAAATAGGATTTTTTTAGCATGGTGCACAAGTGTTAGAAAAGTTTATGTTCCCTTGTGTGATCCAAATATGACATTTTCATAGTGTGCATGTTAGAATTTAGTTGGGAGAGATTTTGAAACTGAAACGAAAAACATTTTCTTAACAAGTTACATCCATTATGGATTCATTGAATCTATTAAAAACCTTTACCTTTTTTTTTAATCTATAGAGTACTTTTTTCCATGATCCAAACCGGGTCTATTTTTCTTGTTATACAGTTGACTCAGGTTGGGCTTTGAGAATATTCAGGATATTCCCAATTCGGTGAAATTGCCGATTACCTCCTGTTTTGTCACCCTTGACCCTCATATACCCCTCCGTCAGAACAATAAGCCCCATCTGCCCCTTCGTCGGAACGATAAGCCCCATCCGCCTCTCTCCCAAAACGATAAGCCTAATCCGCCCCTCCGCCAAAACAAATAAGCCTAATCCGCCCCTGTCCGGTGAAAAAAAACCTAATCCGTCCCCCCGTTTTCACCATGCTCGAAAACATCGACACACGTCGCTGCTTCAGTATGGTGAAATCGGGTATGCCGTCCATCGCGACCGTCGCCATAGCATCGAGGGGTGGGGGGGGGGATTGCCGGCCGACATCCGTCGGTCGGCACTTCGTCGACCCCACCCCCCCTCCCCCCCGGCCTATTGCAGCCCACTAGCCCACCCACCCGCCCGTCGATCGAGGCCCTCGCGATTGAGGATTACGGTGGAACGGGCGGCCGGTGGGCTACTAAGAAGCGGTGGGGAGTGGTGGGGGGGGGTTGGACTTTGACCGGGATTCCGGCCGACGGGCGTTCATGGGAATCCCCGACGGGAGTCGAAAATCCCTATTTATTTTTTTACACTTTGTTCAACTTTATACCCTTGTTTGAGTTATAAACAATAGACAAACCCACCCCCTTTTTACATGAAGGGTTTGAGGGTTTAGTTTTTGCGCGGGCACCTGCTGGGCCCCCCGGTAACAAGGCCTAGCAGGTTCCCTTTGAACAATGGAGAGTCTCGGATCCCCCATGCAAACTCCTCGCAAACCACTTAAAAAAATCACAAACCCTTCTTTTAAGGAGTTTTTCGTAATTGGGTAGGAAAATGTGACGTCAGCATGTCGACGCTGCATCCATGCAACGTCGACATGCTATCTTTTGACAAACAAGAGGAGTATGTCGTTTGTTTTCTATGCCGGGATTTTTGCATCCTTGCAGAAGGGCCAAGTCAGGCTTATTGTTTTGGCAAGGGGGCGAATGAGGCTTATCGTTCTGGCAGAGGGGCGGATGAGGCTTATCGTTCCGACGGAAGGGCGGATGGGGCTTATCGTTATGGCAGAGGGGCGAATGGGGCTTATTGTTCTCACGGAGGGGGGGGATGGGGCTTATTGTGCGAAACTAGGGGTATACAGTCACTCCGCCCTTCCCAATTTGGTCACACGAAGCGGAAACAATAGGGTTACTATGGCACCGTGTTGATATCCTGGAGGTGCCAGCAACTAGATGCTGATGGAGGTTTTTTCGTTGCAACAGTCGTTACAGACCAAACGAGTGTCGCATTTTTGCCTGGCCTCCATTATGCGCTGGCGTCAAGTAGATTTCGCCGGCCGGCGTAGACTTTCATCTCCTAGAAATCTTCAGCAGGCACCGTGATGTTTGTGATTTATCCATCGAGCAACTAGGATTTGCCCTGTGATGTTGGGAAAATCGCGTATCATCGGAAAGCATGTTTTGAAAAAGGACCATCGCGATGATGTTTTTAAGAACTTGCATAAGAAACAGGAAAATACAGTTGTAACTATCTCAAATAGGAGTTCTTTAAAGCAAACGCGACCTTCCATCTTCTTTTAGTCATACAAGGAATTTTTATGAGAAATTCCGCGTTCTCGGAAATGGTGAGGTAAATAATTGGAACGCCAGAAGAGAGAAACTCAATTAATATCACCAGTTGGCGAGATGCTAGGGCCATGCTAGTCTCCTCCGGCGAATCTGTCAGCCCTATTCCACATAATCGAGAGGATATGTCTTTGTATGTTCAAAAACATACGTTTGCGAGGTTCATGATGTAAGGAATATCTCAAAACTATAGTGAGCCGCCTTTTAACGGGGGTGTGACCATACACCCATCGATTTCCTAATAGATGTCCCATATCCACGTACCGCAAATAACTACGCCATATCCACGACTTCGTAGATTTTCACAGCTATGCCATAGACTCGCACAATAAGAACGACGTATCCAATTTATGACACAAATTCCGCATGTCGATCCAGCATACCAAGCAACGTCGACATGGAGACGTCAGCAGAAGCGACAACAAAGTATCGCAAACCCTTCATAAAGATGAGTTTGCAATACTTTTATTACTTGTTGAGTGGCTTTTCCATCCCTCCGTTCATGCGGTCGGCCACAACGCATGAACGGAGGGTCTTTCGCGGTCTCCTGCCGAGCAACGCAGTCGCGAGGCCCATTTGGAGAGAGCAAGACCACCGATAGTTCATAGGTTTGAGAGTTTGATTGTGTTATACAATGATTCAAAGTGAGTTTGAAATTGAAGTAAGGAACAAACAACCAATGTCGAACATGCATGCCGACAACTTTCATACGCTGCTTTTGACAAAACACTCACCTACCTCCCTCGACAAAGGACAAATCTCTCGTAATGCATTAATGTCTCATGTAGAATAACGAGAAGCCTAAAACATTCTTCCTTGTCTCATGTGCGAATACATATACATAAATATATACATATACATATACATATACATATACATATACATATACGTATACATATACATATACATATACATATACATATACA